>JWZT01003867.1:27218-37701 GCA_000827895.1 Thelohanellus kitauei
GACATTGAGTATAGACAATCTCAGAAACATTCGAATGCGGATATGCTAAGTCGATTACCAACAGGACATGATCTACAACTTGACGAAAGAGAAAGTAAAGCTGATAAAAACATCATATGTAATATTCAGGCAATAGAATAAAGTCTAAATCCAAGAACGTCAACACGAATTCGCCAGGAAACAATGTCTGACCCTGATTTAAAAGAGATTAGAGAATACATGATCAACGGCTGGCCGGATAAAGTTATCTCACGTCTTAGACCATTTCAACATCTGCAGAATAATTTATCCATAGAAAATGGATTAGTTCTTTACGGCGATAGTATCGTTATCCCAGAATCACTAAGGAAATGTATCATGCAAATTATTCACTACGGTCATTTTGGTGTTTCGCGAATGAAGCAAATGGCTAGGTCGACGGTTTATTGGCCAGGGATCGACAATGATATTTTAAATTAGTCAAGAGCATGCAATTCGTGTGCATTACATTCAAATCGATTGCCAAAACCGGAAATACATCCCTGGATTTAACCCACAGGTCCGTGGATTAGAATCCACATTGATTATGCGATCAATTTTAAGTAATTCAACTGGTTGATCGTTGTTGATGCCTTTTCCAAATTTATTTGCGTCCATAAAACTAATTCAATATCTTCCCATTCAACCATAAAATTTTTAGAAACCGACTTCGCACTTTTCGGCTTGCCATTAATTCTGGTTTCTGACAATGGCACAAACTTTACTTCGGAGGAATTTCAAGAATGGCGCCGAGGAAACTCTATTTTACACAAGATGGGAGCTCCATATCATCCCGCAACAAATGGCTTAGCGGAGAGGGCGATACAAACGTTTAAGAAATCCATCATGAAATCAACTGCCCCACTTGATAAAGCAATCATTGAGTTCCTCACAGTTTATCGGTGCACACCTTTGCCTTCCGGTAAACCCTTAAGCGAATTACTAAATAGAAGACAAATGAGAACGTGGTTGATACCCTTAAGGATTCTGAAACAAAATTGCAAAGGGAGGAAAATCATCAGTTTCCTCATAAATACCGATTCATAAAACTAAATGAGAAATGTTACGTGATCAACCATTGCGTGACAAAGGAAAAGCCAGACAAATGGTATAAAGGTACTATTACTCAGATTCTGGGGAGCCGATATGTTAAAGTCCATCTCGACGATTTCAATAAAATAGTTACAAGGCATATAGACCAAACAAGACCTCTACATGAAGAGAAACATGACGATGACCATCAGATCTATTTAAAGTATTCAACAAAGTGTGGTCACGATTCTATACAGCTTACGCCTGACATTATACCGTTACGAAGGTCTACCAGGAAAGCAAAGCCACCTTTAAGATTCCAATGCGAACTCTTGCAGAGAAGGGCACATAAATCAAAGAGGAGGAGGTGTTACGGATTAAATAAACGTTAATATTAATTTATGTATTTGTATGCCGCCAACATTCAGGCGGGCGGCTTCTAAGATACAACAATTTTGAACGCAGGTGGCTCAAAAGGTTCGATCATTCTATCTGGAATCTCTCACACACACAAGGGTCGCGTATAGCGGGACGAATAAATAATGCTCTGGAACGCAATAATAGAAGAATGAATGAGCACTTCTCCAATGCCTATCCAAATATATCTTTATTCATAAATATATTCAGAAACGAGTTTACCTACTACGAAGAGAGAATAAATGAAATCAAACAAAATTCGTCTGGCATCAGATTCGTAGAAAACGACAATATTCGAATTGTCGACACCGAAGAATACAGCCTGTTAAGGAAAGCGTTAATAATAACACAAATTTATAAGTATATAAAATAAAATTTTGTTCGTGAACGCGCAGTTTCATTTTAGGCGTTTAATTCTCATCATTCGCCTTATGATCACGGGTGGGACCAGCATCTCTCTGCTGCGACATTTTCATAAAACATATCTAAACATGCCTCATCCAAAGAAATACCATTCAAAGTTATGTTCCAACGCCCTTCATATCTGGCCATAGATTACAATCTAAGAAGCGATGTAAAAAATTTCAAGCAGTTCACAGATGCAGAGATAGAGAACATAATGCGAAAAATAATATACTCGTCAAGCCGGCCACGAAGATATCGATCATTTCAATATGAAAACGGAAGATTTTCTCTCAAGTCGGTGATTGAGGATGTTGTTTACTTGTTTGTCCCAGTCGATACTGGAAATACAACGAATAAACTATCTAAACTGTGGAGAGGGTCATACGAAGTTGTGGAAGTGAAAATGCCTCTAGTAAAAATCAAGACCGAAACTGGAAAAAAATGGATCCATGCAAACAGGTGTAAAAAGGCCCAAGCGAATGGATGCTACAACGTGAAAGAGGGTATGTGAGAAAAATTGAACCCCATGCTAAAAATGTACCTACATACACACAAGGTTCTAGCCACCAGTCATGGGAGAGTGATGACGAGGAGGAGCAGGATGAGAACGGAGAGACAGTAGAGATCGAAGAGGAAGTAAACATTCCGGATAATCAATCAACTTACAACCTAAGGACCCGAGAGAATATACTAAAACCTGAGAAGTATTGCCAAGAAGGAGAAAAATCTTCCCTTGGAGGAGGAGGTCTGTAACGGACGTTATAGAGGATTGGTATAGACTCGGTTAGGATCGGTCCGACTAGTATTTATATTCTCTTACAAGGCATATTATTCATTAAAAAATACATCAATTTAAATGGAAAATATTTATACCAAACAAAATAAAAATCCAGTAGTATCGAACAAAACAACACACAATTATATTGTCTTCAATTCTACGTGTAACGGGCCTTATATTCCCACCAGCCCGTTATTATCCTCATTGGTTTGTTTTTAAAGCACAAATTGACTAATTTGAGATCAAAAAATCAACGTTTCATGATCTTCCATACGAATATTTCTGTCATAAGTATGATCAATAAATAAACAAGGCGTGAAGAGAGTGTTTTGTAACTTCTCTCACCCGTGTGTCAAATAAAAATTAGTAATATTTTTGTAGCTATAAAATACCATAGGAAATAATGAGTGGGTGAAAACTGGCTACCGTTATCTAAAGTTTTACCAGTTCGGCATACAGATGCAATACCACATGCTTCAATTGCTGCAAGAATGGACATCTGGCAAAAGTGTGCCACATCTCTAGAAGGGGGATTGTAAGGAATGCTGCCATCCCTTCCACCGGGGTTGACTCTAGAGATACCAAGCTACAGGAGCTGGTCGACACAGGATCTAGCGAATCCTTAATAAACTGCAGACATATTAAACATTTTGAAACAACTTATTCTTCTCATTTTTTGTGCCTCCGATAACCGCCTTAATACAATTGGCAGAAATGTTTTCACCGTCTATAAAAATCAAGAAAAATATAAATGGCCCTTCCACATGATTGACGGATCAACCTGTGACGCAATAATTTGGCGTGATTTCTTATCGCATCATAGAATAATCGTGAATGTCTCAGCGCAATCTCTACCAATTAAACCAGTCCTTGGCTGCTCTTTAAGGACTCAATAACAATTGCATTCTTGGTGAAATTAATACTTTAAACGATTTGTCGATTGGGCACACAAATGTTCTTGTAAATATTCTAAATCATTAAACTATTAAGATGTTTACAGTGGGAAATTCGACATTGGATCTACAAATCTTGGTAGGCACACAATTAATGCTGAAAAATCTAAACCTATAGCATCTTCCTGTTATCGACTTCCTACTTCGCTGAAAGAAGAGGCCTCAAAGCAGATTAATTTAATGTTAGAGAACAATATCATTAAGCCTAGCAACAGCCCGCGGAGATCGCCAGTTACTCTGCCAAAGAAAAAGGACGGTTCGCTACGATTCTGTGTTGATTACAGGGGCCTCAGTTCTGTGACTAAAAATGATTCCTACCCCTAATCCCGTATCGATGCCATAGTAGACCGATTAAACGGAAATAAATATTATACCATACTAGACATGAATTCAGCGTTCTGGCAAATTCCCATCAACGAAGAAGACATTGAAAACACTGCCTTTACTCTTGGTCCGGGCATGGGAGTATCTATATTCTTGAAAATGCCGTTCGATTTGAAGACGGCTCCAGAAACCTGTCACAGAATACTCTATACTCTGTAAAAAATTCTAAATGTGCGCTCCGATACATTGACGATATAATTATATTTTCAAACGATTTCATGAGTCACATGGAGGACTTAAAGTTAGTTTTCAATGCCTTAATCGATGCTAAACTGAAACTTTCATTAAAAAATGCGTTTTCGCGCTGAAATAAATCAAATACTTAGGTTATTTGAAATTATCAGATAGAATTCGAGTCGACAAATCACGCACCAGCCCATATTAGATTGGAAAACGCGGACTAATAAAAAGGAACTACAAACGTTTTTAGGAGCAGCAGGGCATCTCAATAAATCCATTAAAAACTATTCAGATACTACATAACCGCTTTTCCAATTATTAAAGACGAAAAATGAATGCATCTGAGAAACCGAACGTGAAGTGTCCTTCCAGAAATTGAAAAAGATCCTCTTAAATTTACCTGCCATTTCATATCCTATCATCGTAAAACAAATCATCCTCAAATGTGGTGCATCCGGAAACGCTGTGGGAGCAGTTTTATCACAAGCTATCAAAAACGAAAAATTACCTTTAGCATTTTTTAGTTCAACGTTAAATCACGCAGAAAGAAACTATTATACAGTGGGCAGAGAGATCTTGGCCATTGTAGTGGCAACCAAGTAATGGAAGCACGACCTACTCGGCAGAAAATTCGCCCTCTAGACTGAACATAACCCATTAACATATTTAAAGAGCTTTAACGAGGCTCGTAGTAGGAGATCAAGAGGGCTCATGTTCTTGAGTCAGTTTGACTTCGAAATACGATACATTAAATGCAAAAATATCATCAATGCTGATTCCTTGTCAAAATCAATAAATGCAATCGTTCCATCTCAGAAAGACAAGAAAAGAGAGATCATTAGATTTATTCACCAAGACGAGCTAGCTCCTGTTGGAGTATACAAAACGCTCGAATTTATAAAATGTGCATTTAATTGGAAAGGACTGAATACAGACGTGAAAAAGTTCATCAAGAAATGTGAATAGTTTTGTCGATTTAAACCACAAAATACGAAGAATAATGCAATTTTAGTATTCTTAAAGGCTTAAAAACCGCTAGAGGCATAGCATAGCATAGCGACTTTATAGGGGCCCTTCCCGTTACAAGGAACGGTAACCGCTACATTATTTTTGTGGATACCATTTCAAATTGGATAGAAGCATTTACCACGTCTGACCAAGCAGTTTTAACTATAATCTTGTGCACGAAAGAAATTATTAGTAGATTTGGAGTGCCAAAGATCATTCACTCTGACCAAGGAACTAACTATGAATCATTCAAATTTTCCAAATTTTGCTATTCAAACCATTTTCAAAGAACTAGGACAACTCCTTTCCACCCCGAAGGAAAATTCGTGGCTGAAAGTTCAGTTCAAACGCCGAAGCAAAAAATCAAACAACTTGCAGAAAACGATATCGAAAATTGGATCATCATTTACCAATGGTGCATATGTCAATGAGATACTCAGTACACAAATCTACTAAGAATAGTTCGAGCATGATAATATATGGCCACAACCTTAAAAGTGTGAGTGACGCCAAATTTGGATCAGATGTTGTGAATCCCATAGTAAGTAAAAAGGATATCTTAATCAGAGAGTAACAATATAGATGATAGACATCAAGAGTGCAACCTATTTTGATGAAAAATTTGCCGGTGAAACTACTCACAAAATCGGCGAGATAGTTGTTATCAAGAAACCTCGCACAACATCATTAGATCCTGTAACAGATATTGATACAAATGACGAGGGCTGGACCCCATCTCAATATTTACATTAGGCATGTACATAAGTTAACACCATATTGCTGTAGTTTGAGTTAGAATGGCCCGGTCTGCTAACGATTCTAAACAAATTCAGCCCTTTGATGGAAAGGTTTCGTTCCTTCCCTGTCTGAAAAAGTTCGAATTGGCGCTTCCGAGTGCCGTCATCGACCCAAAGGAAAAAAGCGTTGCCTGATGTTAAGCTTGAATTGAAACGTTTTTGAGGAGTTGGTAGATTGGAAGTTAGTCGAAAAGGACTTCGATCACATCATACATTACCTAGACTCTCGCTATTGTCAAAAGCCAAGACAAGTTGAGGCTTAGAGAATTCTAGGATCAAGGATTCAGGGCCTAGATGGGTCAATTCAAGTTAATGCCGCATATGTTCAAAAACTCGTTTCTATCCTCTTTCCATCTGCCCCAGAATCTCAGAAGCTGTTTTACTTAACAAACGGTATCAGAAATATCCATGTGAAACGAGATTTTCTCAAGAGTCGTTTGGATCAATATGGGATGCCGTTGAAGCCGCGAGCAAAGCGCAATCCGTCTGAGATTCATTGTGTGACGATGATAGAACAAACATCTGTGCCATGACAAGAGCAAATCAATCTCCTGAGTCGCAGAAAATTCAAATACTAGAAAATAAAATCGAATCATTGAACCAAGAATTGTCAGAGATACGAATTAGGAATCGACCCAAATGCTATAAATGCCAGAAATATGGACCTATTGCCCGAAGTTACCATTTTTTACTGAAGTGTAGTAACCAAAACTACGGGCAAAGGTATACTGGAAACAGGCCTACTTCTATACGGGTCAAATATAATCAGAAGCCTGTTCAAGTGTTGGTGGATTCTGGTTCCGCAATATCAGTGGCCATGTATGATTTACTTAATAACCACATTATTTCAACCAAACCAATGTCGTCTTCTGCGAATAATATCGTTCTTGCAGATGGGAATTCTTTAAAATTGATTGGTATAGCGAATCTCAACATCCAAATTTACGACAGATTCGTTGAGCATGAATTCTATATTGCTGAGGCATTACTTTACACTTTAATATTTTGGGTGGACTTTTTATATATGTTCCTACAATTGATTTTAATCATAATACATTAGAAATTCTCGGAATGAAAATGACGATATGGAATACACACCACAGGGAAATAAATACGATTAATTATAATAAATTTAACAGTATAATTGAACCTTCCATTTCAAATTGCGACCCTAGTTCCTGCACAATGAAATCGGATTTACAACGTATACTTCAGTCATATTCTGATGAACTGTTTCTCGACGAATATGATATCGGAAAATGTAGCCTTTTTGAACAGAAGATTGACACGAATAATGCCAGTCCAATAAAGCAAAATAACAGACGTTTATCAATTCATTAATTAGGTGAATTGAAGAATTTGGCCGATAGTCTCCAAAGAACTGGCGCCATTAAACTGTCACATTCTTCTTGGTCACACCCTATCGTCCTAATTCAAAAGAAATGTGGTGGGTTAATACTTTGGGTGGACACCGCAAGCTCAACGATACTACGATTTCCGATGCCCATGCCTTGCCACGAGTCGATGAAACATTAGACACTTTGCAAGGAGCTAAATGGTTTACAACGCTGGATATCTCGTGAGGATATTGGCAAATACCAGTTGCAGAGTAAGATAAAAATAAGGGGGAAATAACTAAACCTATTGGTCTTTTTGAATTCAACGCAATGCTCTTTGGTCTAAAAAACGCCCCGGCGACATTTCAAAGATCAATGGAATCTTTATTTTCTGAGTTGCATCGTACATCGATAATGGTATATCTAGATGATATTTTCATATACACAGACTCTGAGACAAAATACCTCCAAGCAATCAAACAAACTTTTCAGATTTCAAGAAACGCGAATCTTAAAATAAAGCCATAAGTATCGTTTTCTACAAAAAGAAATAAAGTACCTAGGTTACATTATTGGCGAAAAGGGTATTCAAGTTGATCCAACGAAAGCTGATGCTGTAAGGTCATGGAAAACTCCCAGAAATGCAAGTGATGTACAGAAATTCTTGCGTTTCTGTATCTATCACAGACACTTTGTGAAAATTTTTGCCTCTTATGAGGCGCTATTAAGACAATTAACGAAAAACCAAGCCAAGTTCGTGTGGCAAAAAAATCAAAACGATTGTTTCGAAAACTTGAAATCTTCCCTGACATCCACTCCAATTCTTTGCCTTCCAAATCCGGCCAATAATTTCATTGTTGATATAGACGCGAGTGACTATGCTCGTGGGCCTATTTTATCTCAAGTACTGCCTGACGGTAAGGAGGTTGCCATACATTTCGCCAGTAAAGTTCTATCAGATATTGAAAAAAGATATTCCACAACTCGGAAAGGACTGCTTGCAGTTATCTGGTCATTAAAACAATTGGGGCCTTATTTAGTTGAAAAAGTTTACCCTCCGAACCGACCACAAACCTTTAATCTCAATCCAATCGACTGGTAGTTATTGCGAACAGTTAACAAGATAGTTAGATCTTATATCAGAGTATGATTTCGACATACAGCATCGTTCAGGAAGAGCCCACCCTAACGCCGATACCCTATCGCGATACTGCTGTGCAATTTATCGTGATTTTACAACTAATCGATTTGCGGCTTTCTTTTGGATACCTGATGAAATTCGTTCTGAGCAGATGAATGACAAAACTATCGAACAGTTTATGAACGCCAAGAATTCAACATCTGGGCCTATTGATTTGAACGCTGACCCTCTTACTAGCATGTTGATACGCCAAGAACATGCTTTGACGATTAAAAATGGAATCTTGTCCCGCAAATACGACTCTTCGAATTATAAATCGCTGAGGTTAGTTTTACCAAAATCATTAATCCCACATGTGATGAAGCTATGCCATTATGACCGAGGTCACCCAGGATATATAAATACGCTGAATATAGTAAGAAACCGTTTTTATTGGCCGAAACTCCGCAAGGACATACAATCTTACTGTGAAGCTTGTAGAATGTGTGCTTCGAGAAACAACCGATGCCCAAAAATCAAAGCGAGAATGATAGAGACACTAAGCGATGGTATATTTGATCGAATAGCCATAGATATTATGGGTCCATTGCCGACATCAAATAGAGGCAATAAATATGTATCGGTGGTGTCGGATTATTTGTCAAAATGTTGAAGTATATGCGATTCCTATAATTGATTCTCAAATGGTGGCTAAGACGTTCGTCAATAACCTTGTATTTCGATTTTGAGTACCAAAAAAGTACATACAGACCAAGGGTCGAACTTCGAATCTGAATTATTTGCCCACATCTGTCATCTTCTGAACATTCAAAAAACAAGAACAACCCTTTACCATCCACAATCTGATGGTATGGTCGAGCGCTTCAACCGTACATAAATAAATATGCTCATTAAATCGATGAAGGAAAGCACACAGTTGGAGGAACACTTAAATGGGATGTTATTTGCATATAACACAACAGCACATACCTCAACAAAAATATAGCCGTTTGAAATCATGTTTAAAAGAGAAGCCAGACTGCCAATTGATAACTCCTTACGATATAATACATTCTCTCAAAATTTTGATGAAACCGAAATATCGAAAATCCTCGATTCTGTGAAAAGCAACATACGAAAATCGCAAAAGCATCAAGCCGGGCAATACAATAAATCTCTGCAGGAACTAAAAATTTCTAAGGGTGATCGAGTTTAAATACACCTTCATAATGACGAAAATGGTACCGTACATAAATTTTCAAAATTGTGGAGAGGACCATACGATGTACACCAAGTTAAATACCCAACGATTGAGGCAATGATTGATAGTAAACTCGTGAGAGTTCACTGTAACCGATGCAAAAGAGCTAAAGATGAACCTAAATTCATGTTGAATCAGGCAGTGCCTCATTACAAACAACCATAACAGGTAAAGGAGTCCGAGAGAGCAGAAGAGGGTAAGGATATTTTGATAAAAATTCCACAGCCCTATCCTAATCAGTCCGAAAACAAAGAATACAAATGACCGAAACGAACAAGACGACCTCTGCAATCTTACCCTGGCCATTTTCAATTCGAGGATGATATAGGAAGGGATGTCACAGACAATGATACAAGTGACGAGGATGGAGCCCATCATAATATTTACATAACACATCTACAGTAATTAATAGATATTATTATTGTCTGAGTTACAATTATGACAGACCAAAATAAAAAAAATCTAGCAATTCGAATCTGGGTAAGGGTATAAAGGAGTGAAGTAATAATAAATCTAAAAATTTTCTTTGTCATTTTATAGAGTTCTTGATATATTCCAAGATATACACACAGGTTAATGAAAATAACATTTATTAAAGGATTAATATATGATATTTGACAAAAAAAAATATGAGAGTATTTTAATGATTAAATTTTTTTTGGATTTAGTCAGTTATGCTAAGTATAAAAAATTAGATTTAAAAAGAAATAGGATTAAACTCGGTACAACATTTTTTATTCATTATCATTATTTTTGGTATTTATTCAAAAAAAAAAATATAAAGGTATATTTA
>JWZT01003871.1:7038-23393 GCA_000827895.1 Thelohanellus kitauei
TGAAACTTCATTAGATTCAAGAGATCAAAATTAGTTGGAAACCCATGCTTTGCTGTTAATATAGGAAATTCCATCAAACGATTTGAGACCATACAGTCCATCACTCTAATCGTCTGAAAACATCGTAGTATTCCTTGCGAATTATCACGAGTATTTCTAGATATTATCAGACGTACGATTCTTGCAGTTTCAAAAAAACACTTAAATTTACCTCTGAGTCTGGATAAGATGTAATTTATGTTGTTAATGTCTTTTAAATAAAAATTAGAAGTCCCCGATGCAGATTTAAAATTAATACAAAATAAAACATTGGTGGTTCATAGATGAAAAAATGAATTAAAAAAATATAAAGATCATAAACCTAATCACATTTAAAAATTTATAATGCCTAGCCAACAGATCGTGAATGATTTGATTTCAAACATTTTCTGAACTGTTTTATGTGTCAGAAGTACAATATCTAATAAACCTTAATAAGATTGCTTAAAAATGTCAGTAAATATGAAACCCAGTTTTGGTTTGATCGTATCTTCTCAAAAACACACTTTATCAGTTAAGATTAAATATTTCAATAATTCACCAACATATGACAATTTTTTCAATCCATAGGTGTATAAACTATATTACACCATTCCCAGTCAAAGAAGGGCGACTGTTTATCCATGAAATTCAAAGGTTCCAACATGTAAGTTTTATAAACGTTTATACATATTTCATCTTTTAGGGTTATGACTATATTAATTCAAATTCATGAGTCAAATATTCCGAGTGGTTTAATGAAATTTGATTTAGTCTCACAGCTTCAATCTTCTTAAAATAAACATTTACTTTTGAAAAATTAATAAAATATCTGAGTATTTGAATTTCATCATCTGTGTCGGCTTTTGGAACTGGAAATAGTGTATATATTTTAAAGGTAGTGTTATCCACTGACTCAGAAAATATACAATGAGTAGGCATTTCATCAATTACGTTTCACTCGTTCTGATATTTACTTAACAAATATTGCCAAAAAATAAGAATTGGAATTTAGGCTACCGCGATTTTAAAACTGACTCAATTACGCATGGGTGAATAAATTCAGTTTAGATTCATGAGGCTTCCGATTGAAAACAAAATATACTATTTCACATGACCTTTAATTCAATTTATATAAGCTAATCAGTAACGTAACAAATTTAGCAAATATATTTCATCAATTATTTTTCAACAAACTAGATTCAAAGCGATTGGTGAAAAGCTATATATTAGTTATATGACAAATTTCTATAAATTATGATGATAAACTTATTAGATATTTGATATATATCAATATTTGTTGTTATTATCGGTATGAATCTAGCTGGAAAGGCCCCTTTTGGAACTCCAATATATTCTGCTTACTCTAGAGTTAAATTTGTCAACTTTCCACAAAGAGCGGAGAGATGAGTATGTGCCACTTGTTCTGCATACTTTATTAACACAAACGAACGTTTTTTGGTAAGGTATATATTCCACATGGATATTTTATGTGAGAACTCTATGAAAACTCGACTGCGGAAAGAAAGAGAGTTTAAAAATCTGCACTCATTATGAAGCTTACTGACTATCTGAACCGCCCAGATTAAAATTTTCTTCCATGAGAAAGAAGAATAATCGATCCCCCGTTTGAAAATGTATATTGGTCTAGCTGAGGTTTAATTTGTATATTAGAGACAGATTTTTTCAAAATCCAGTCTAGATCTACTTCTGTGTTAAAATTTCCCACATTTCCAAAAATTGCGTTGTGATTCAATGAGTAAATATGTTCGCCAGTCACGATATTTATACCGTCTGTTGCTGTGATAATAATATCCGCTTCAGATATGACCTCTTCCAACAAAGATACTTGGAAACCCTGCAAAGCAGCGTGTAAGGCATTAATAGGATTACTTTTGGTTATTATCACACGACCGCCGAATGCTTTTAGTGATTTGGCGACACATTTTTCTAACACTACCATAACCACAACCCACACATCGTATTCCAGCTATCTCCAGATTTGTAGCCTGTTTTATGCCATCTACTAATGACTCTCTTACAGCCTAAATACGTGCGAATTTTGACACAATTGCCGATTCATTTTATATCAATCACTGGGACCCTCAACTTCCTTCATTGATCAACTTTAATAGTGTATTAACGCTAATTTCGTTTGGCTCAACAATACCCTTGATATTCTTTAACATTTTAGGATATTTATCATGTAATAAAGAAGTGAGAGAACCGCCGTCATCAATAATAAGATTCACGGGACCGCCTTTAAATTTCAAAACTTGTTCCTGACACCATTTGTATTCTTCTTCTGTCTCACCTTTCCATGCAAATACTGGGATTCCGGCACCTATGATGGCTGCTGCGGCGTAATCATTGGTTGGTATAGTGATCACAAGAACACCATCTGACCTATTTTATAAATACCAAACCTTACCTCTGCCCAACATATCACAAGGGATTCTATCAATACTGCAGTTTCAAACGTCATGGGAATACAACCAGCTATTCTCTCCCCCTTCGAAACTTTGTCTTTTGAATATTTTTTCCTCAATTCCAACAAGCCTTTCATTTTCATTCTCCTCATTCCGGAGCATGATTCTTCCAGCATTCGCCTAAGAAATATCAGCCTCTTTTTAATAATGAACTCACCAACTATAAATCACACATCTTTGAAATCAGAAACAGTTATTATTACCTTAATTATGAGTACCCTGATAACCTTTAATATGTAATTTGAGATTAGATGTTACTATCAATACTAATTCTGGATAGTAGTGTCAATAGACAATATTTACACAATTATTGCCGATTTACAACTTCAGTAATGTTTTTGATTTGTAAATTCAATGTTCCATTTCTCTGACACTTTACAAAGATAACAAAATCGGTTGACCATTGGGGCGTCTGTGATATTTTATACTATACAATATTCTCTGTCAGGCTATGTAATATTATACTGTCATTAATGAACATCATATAAATATGTATTCGTTTACCATCATGTATAAACCATACCCATTATAAATGATTAGTTCTGATTCATTCAAAATATTAATACAGAACATCATGATGGATTAAAGCGTGTATTTGACATGAATCACTATATATACCTGTACTAATGAAAATCACTCCAATTAAGACATTATATTTACTGATGTCGTCGTCGGTCGCGATTCATCAGTAAAAGTTTAGATATTTTGAAAAATGAAATCTAAAAATGTAATCAATATATCTAACATGATTCAATTCCGAATCGATCTTTAAAATATCGAATTTTTTACAGTGATCGGAGGTATATTATGTCAAAATGATAGCCAAAATTCCATTCTATAAAAGAAATACGAATCCTTGATTATGATCCACTTGAGAACATACTTAAATTTTTCCTTCACGTTATAGCACTTGATATATCATTCAGAATTATAGTCGTTGAAGAGTTTAAACTTTTTGATTTTGTATCGATCACGAACTCTAATTGATAATGAAAGTAATTAACAATAGCAACCACAATTTAGCTATTTAAAAATATTACAGGGTGTTCTGTTTAATTCCTTCTGTGTCCGGTTAAATTTAGTCATTTTGAAAATTGACAATATAATTCATGCTAGTGATTTACAAAATATCCTAAGCGATAAATTTGGATTTGTTTTTCTGTTGGAATAACACCATGTAACGTCATAAATATGTCAGGTCTAAGAATATCAGTGTATATTCCGCGATGGAAAAAAGCTGGCTTAATCTATTTCAGAATTAGCTATGGGTCATACTTTAGAGATATTTTCAATAATTATATATGCCAATTGCAGAATCATCTAGAAAATAGTACTGTCCGTGGATGTTGTTTCATCATTGATAATGCCGCGTTTTTTAAATGACATATTATTCAACAAGATTTTCATATTATAGATCAGACAGGCCAGTACCCACCAACATATTTTCCATTTTATATAAAATCTAAAATCTGTTTAGTAAGTTGAAAAATAGTGAATTTATCAAAATGCATGAATGAACAACAACATGGGTAGTAAGATATATGGATTATAGAAATATCGGTAAATGACTTCAACGGTGGGGAGAGAAATATGAAAACATTTATCCATAGATCTTTGAATGATGAAATTATTAACAAAACGAATAGAGATAAACCTATAATGTGTTTTAGTTTTTGTTAGTAACTACTTTTCCAAATGGCGAAATTGAACCGAAAACCCCGTAAAACAGTGCGATTAAATCATATGGGAAGGATTCATGTCATATCTCGATATTCTCTTGTTCTATTGGAAAAACTTATATCCTTGAAAATATCATTTGGTATTTGATTTTATTGTTTCGTATAGTATTTCCTAGCAAGCTTTAGCTAATTAAACTGGGAGTAATTTAATTGTTAATATTCATCTAATAATGATATTTAATACTATTTTAAGTTCATTTATGTTTCAAAAGAATTCTATAATCATCGCTATATGATAAAATATATTGATCAGGATTTGGATTAATCAGAATTTTTTGTGATGTTTAAATCAATTTATGAACTCAAAGCTATTATTCAAAAATAGAGTTGGAATATCTCATTTCGCGGTCAAAAAGGAATTATCCTAATGTTTTAACATTTAAATAAATTTAAAAATTTTCCATATTAATATTTCTTAAATAACTAATGTATTCTTTCACTATATATGTTCTTAATAATAAAAGAGGTTTTATATTATTCACAATAAATTTCATTTTTTTTCACTGAGCATCAAACCATAGGTTTTAGAGAAATAGAAGACACATTATTGTAATATGTAACTATTTGTAAAAAAATTCCCATATAAAAACATTTTTTTAGATGAAGATATCTAAGAGTTGATGATTTAAAATCTAATGATAATGACTAAAAAATGATAAAGTATTAACTTGCTTAAAAATATTATTTTTCAGCTTAATATCAGTTTAGAAATATTTGACATAGATGATTTTGAAAACAATTAGGTCAAAAACTATTTTATTATGCTTAAATACAACCAGCCTATTGTTTATATATAAATGAAAAAAGTTTATTTTCATATGAAATCTACACAGGGATGCGTTAAATTGAAAATGAAGACGGTAATGGTAACAACACATATGGACAAACTGTTAACTAACATCAGTTCAACAAATATATAAAAATAGATTTAATTTAGAACCATGACATGTCTTCCAAATTAGCTAGTTAGGAAGTCACTAGATAGATTTAATTTAGATATCGATTGTATTCATTTTTAACCAGTTAACAATTATTAATTCAGAACAGGAAAACTCGTTATATTGTTTATATAGGAGTATTTTAAATGTTCAATCTCAGAGGCTTGGTTTTAATGACGTACTAGCCTGAATTATTTCAATTTAAATATTTGAATTAAAAAAAGGGATATGGTTAAAGTCCAAAAAATGATTAAGAACAAGTTAAATAGGTAGAATCAGCGCAAAGATTTAGATAATTACTACAAATTAAATTAATAAACTACAACACACTCTCAAAACAACTTCATTAAAAAATCCAAATTCACTGTATTTTAATCCTTATTTTAAATTCCACATATATTTAGGTACAAAATTGTATAATTTATTATCTGGCTGTACCTGAAATTATTCATAATTTTGTTATTAACAAAAGTGGTGCAGCAGTTTTTTTTAGAAATGGTGAGAATTTTGTTTGAATAATCAAATGCAAAAACTGAATAAAGTCCATATAATAGTACGATAATCCCATTGTACACATTTGTAATCATTTCTGGGGACTCATTACTATTTTTTTCGAAGAATTTCACACAATTTAATATTCAAATGACAATTTCCCAAAGAGATAAATTTTTATATTTATAAAAGTGTAAACAGTGTTTCTCCATTATCACAAATATTCCATTTCGTTTCCAAAATCAGTTAAATTCAGTTATTTTAGGTTTAAACAAGAGTTGAAATGATATATAAAATGTTTACCATAAATTAGAAGGTTTATTCTATATATTGCGCAGACTCGATTCCAACAGATACGGATTTGTTAAATACATACATTTGAAGAAGAAAGAATCATAATCATCATAAAATTATCCTTTAAAGGAAATTCTGAAGGAGAAATTTGTGGTATTGTAAGTTGATTCAAGATATCAATTCTATCGAGCAACTACGAAATTTAACGCCGGTTTGAGAAATTAAAATAAAAAAATACTGTCGAACTAAGGGCAGTCACAAATAATTCTTTTACATTAGTTACATTTATAGCTGTATGGGATTGTAAAAACACAAAAATTTTCATAGATGCATTCAGTAAATAAACAAGAGGTAAATTTTTAAATTATTTTTTAAATGTTATTCCTCTTCTCAATTTTTAAATATCATAAAACAGAATTTTGTTAATGCTCGTTTGTAAATTTATGGAAATTCTATATTGATTTTATTTTCCTGGTTTCAGATGCAGCAAAAATCTTGGCTCTTTTGGAATCGGCACATTCGAAATATATAAAGTTAAAAACTTGGTATAACTATGTTTAAATATTATTTGCAATATCAGTGAGTGATTCAATGAATCAAAACGGATTTTTAAGGGTCTGCGAAAAGAAATAGAATTTATGAGAATTCGGATGGATCTCATGTAAGTGAAAAAAGAACTCGCCCAGCTATTTTAACTACATTTAATTATTGTTCCAGCATAAATCATTAAATTTTTCGGAATGCGCAATCAATTTTTTATACTTTTGAATTAAGCAATTTATAAAAACATTGTGACGTGAGTAATGATATGGGCGCCTCAAAATTCCAAATAGATGTTACTAAGAGCTTTCAAAAACAGCTATCTATAGAGTCTCTAATGGCAGTCGCGCTGTAAATGCCTGCACTGCCATTTAAATAAATAAATGAGTGTAATATTCCCTTACAACGCTTTAAACTTAGTCAGATAGTTTACTTTCCATGTGTTGATAGAACTCCGTAAAGTGCATCAATTGATAACTACAAAACATTATCAAATTTCCTACAATTCTTATGACGGTTTCTAGAATTTATGAATCTGTTTTGCCAATAGTTTTTCAAAACAACAATTTATCTGTTTATTTGTTATTAAAATGAATAATGTATGGTTTATTTGTCTTTTGAGAACATAGTTGAGTCACGATCTATATACTAAGGCCAAAATTGATTGAAGAAATTGTATATTTGGCTGGTCAGCGCTTATTAACATACCGGAAACCGTTTATCAACATTTATACACACACGTTTTAATATATTCCCTATAGAGCTCCAATATTCTAGATTATTTTACTTCAAAATATTCTAAATTGTTTGAAGGTTAAGAAAAAACATATTAAACTTAAAATCAGCTGGCTAGTAATTGTTTCAATTTTGAAACTCAATTTTGATTTCTTTATATCTTTTCAGAAACATTCTCTACAAGTTATAATTAACTGTTAAAATATTTCAAGAATGATAAACGATAAATTTACTCAATATCTGTAAATACTATCTTCAGTAGTTCTTTTTACAGCATTTTCCGTCATAAATTGCAGAATTTTCAATGTTTTCTGTCAAATGTTCCGATTTTAATTTATTATACAAAGTAAATTTTAGAATGAATATTTGCTGTTAGACAAAATTTAATCAAATAAATGACCGCACATATTCCATTCTTAAATATGAATAATCTACAAAAAATAAAAGGTAAAATTTATATAAATATCAATTATCATAAATAAAAGATCGGAACCTTTGAATGTCATCAAAGGAAATTCGTCCATTCCGTACGCAAAATGGTGTACATCGATGATAAACCTTTTTGTATTTGTTTTTTCCAATCATTGCTAGAATCCTCCAACTATGTAAAGCTGTTGTCATGTGAATATGTTCTACAATACGAATCGATCTTCGTCAGAAACTTAAATGGCAAATATCAAAATGATGCATATCGAATTTAATAAAAAATCCATATCGGGGTCAAACGCAAATATTCACCACATTTTAGTTTAAAACAAAGATGTCCCAGTATTTAAAACTTTGGATAATATAAACAGAATTTGAAATCACATAAATTTGAAAAAATAAATCTGATATGCTAGCTCGTCTATGCATTTGAAAGCATCTTTATAATCTAGAATGAATGTCTGTAGCGTTTCTTGTGAAAATATTTGAAGGCGGGAAAAGATAGAAATATTAAAACTCCAGCAATCGATAAATAACCGATAACCGAATGCGAATCTATGCTTTGAAAAGATGTATTCACTCGATTGTCCTCAACATTAACTTGACGTCTGGATCTTCCTCCCCGAATGTCACGTGATTCTGTAATGTTGGTACTTACCGTTGTATAGTCTTCTAAATAAATCTTTGTTTGGGTTGTAAACATTTCAGTATTTATATGAGAAATGGTTTCAGCTATTTGGGTTGTTATGATTGCAATAAATTGTTTAGACGCTTTTTCCGCTGCAATTTTGCTTATATTGTAATAATACTTCTTCGTATTTGTGTTCTGACTATTATAAATGAAACCTACATTTTTAATCAGCTCCTCATTGAAGGTTTGATATAAATCAACGGACAGGCTTTTAAATTTGGCGTCTATTTTGAGAGGTGCAGCCTTTTTGTGGAAATTTGTAGATCTTTCATTTTCGTAGATGTATGTATGGTTTGAATAGCAAAGAACGAGATTATTGTATGATTTTTTATATGAGGAGATGTGTGCAGGAAAAGCACCTTTATGATCTCTCGATAAAAGCGAGTATATGATTTCTGTGATACGAATTGAGGTTGGTTCTTCTTTGTTCATTTTCAATTCTATCATTATTTGTTCTTTAAAATTGGATAGGTACATCTTAATTCCATATCTCTTCAAGTTTACGTGGATAAAATAAACATTGTCCTCAGTGAATGTATGATTCTCACTAGAATTGGTAAAAAACGCTACCTATTGTAATTAATGACGATTTCAAAACTAGTATTGAGGACCGAGAAGATGTCTTGATTGTCGACCATAAAAGTCCGCTGACATTAATTGAAATCTTACCTCAGTATTGCATAAATCGATAAATGTGAGAGTACAAAATAACACAAAATGTATGACGATGCGACAAAACATTTAATTACTTCAATCCTATTATCTTGGTTGGCGGTATATATCTTTATTCCTTGATCCATTTAAATATTTGGTCCCTGGCGATACTGGATAAAAATTAATCTATTTATATTGGGTATTTACGTCATCATTCCCCGTAAACACTATGCTGTATGTAATTTTTTGCCTGTTTAGATGTTATTCAATAAATATCATTTATAAAAACGAGATAAATTTATTTGTTTTATATTTTTCGGTATTTTTAGTGATTAAGAAGTATATTCTTAAATACACAGAGTATTTGTACTAAAATTAGCCTCATAGATATCGCTGATTCTAGCTCGAATTTTACTTAATCCGTAACACAATAGCCATTTTCTATCCAATATACAATATTTTATAAAAAGAGAACAAATTGTGAATTTTTAATCAATATTTCATTTGATGAATCAATTTTTGTTATAGAGTATCCGAAATATTGTTTTGTGGATCAACAAGGGCTCTTAGTTGCTTTATGGAACTATTTTTGATTTTTTGGCCAATATTAACAATAGGCCACCTGAAATAGTAAAATTCAGTTTGTGATCTAAAGCTGCCATAATATGAACGAGATCTGCATTGGTTTTCACATAAAAATTGATTTTTAAAACATAATTTTTTTCAGGATTTGACATATGGAATCTTTCAAATTCATTAATTAAAATAGATAAAGATGATTTAATATTAATTATAACATTCATATTGAACTAATGACTGCCCGAAATTATATACATTGGGATTTTTATCGTAATATTTTATATTTAAAATTATATATAAACTAAATTTTGTTCATATAAGTAGAAATAATACTATATGCAATCAAGTTCATAAATTTTTGCGCGAGTGTAATAAATTTGCTGTGGGTTTCGTTAACTAGTGTCATTTTCTAAAAATATACTGTTGTAAGAATTTTTAACAAAGGAATCTGGCGATTTTGATATCAAAGTACAAAAAAATTAGCTTAGGGATGACCATGAAAAAATGTTGAATATGAAAAAGTCATTTGCATATTGAGTGTCAATATGCCGAAAATTTGTTGAAAAAAATGCCCACAATTTTTGAATTTTAACAAAGGCTACTAATCGCTGACACCGCCCATTAATTTGTGAAAATCGCGGACTATTTAGTAAACTCGACTGTAAATACAACGTCATTCTACCAAAATATCCGGTTCATTCATCGATCGTTTCAAAATGTGTTAACCAACATACCTGTAACCAGATTTAGTTTATCACAGATTCCGTCCATGTTTAATATTAAGTCATGAGTTCATACCCATGCTTTATCTTAAATCAACATATTCTATCTTTGAAGATATTATTCATATTGTTTGGAAAATGAGCTAACTCCGAGGCAGCTATTCTTGTGTTGGATATTTGTCATAAGAGCCATTATCATTATTGCGAAACTGAAATCAATCTATAACAAGCTTAAACTCCAATTACCTCAAGACTAATTGTCTCCTATTATGTCAATTATTTAATGTTAATTTAAGAATAAATTAAAAAAAATACATTTATAAACGCAAAAAATTCATTTTATAATTAAAACTTAGTATATTACACTAATCTAAAAATTTTGTGATATGAGGCCATATTAAAAAAGTAACAAATAAAACGTATTTATTAAAATCTCATAAGGTGTATCTTAACTTATCGGTTCCAATTTCGTAGCTTAAACGTGAATATAAACTCACAGATCTGAATTTGTAAATAATATTATAGAAAGTCAACCTGTATGATATAAATACTGAAAATGCTTACAATGAATAAATTGCATTTTTTTATGTTTTTTTAGACAGTTCAATCTTTTATCGAACAGTTCTGTGGGCATTTCATACTAATATTAAATTGAAATTAAATTGTTGAACGTTATATTCATGGTTTCATAAAACAGCTAGACAAATTACAGAATAACTTAAGATTATCGTTTTTCGGCAGTCTATACTTGTTCTCTAATTTAGGCATACAATGATCAATATTTTTGTTGTACAGGGCTATACCAAGCTAGAGAGAACGATAATTAAACCCATAAACAAAATATTATAAAGATTGTCGGCCTGTTTTAGTTATTTATAACAGAGCTTTTGGAATTAAAATTCACCATTAGCTATGAGTTTAAAAATATCAATAGGTCTGTTTCGTCTATAATAGAAGAATAAATTTAAACTTTAAATTATAAAAATTAAAAAAATTAAAAAAAATGGGTCAATTTCAATGGTTTGAAGGGTTTGCAAAATTTGGGACAGTCTCCTCTACCTGTCTTCGATAATCATGAAGTGATATATGGATTTAAAGCATGCTTACGGTCTGTAGTAAATTTAGCTACTATAACCCAGGGTATGTTGTTTTAATAGCTTGCTTCTACGTTGAAATATCAACTCATAAGGATCGAATTGTTGTGAATAGATAGGTCGAAATAACAATTCAAACTCACTTCAAACGCTAAAATTATCATACAATTTTTATTTATTATTACACCATTTTTCATTCCGAATGGCCGACTTTCCGATGAGGATGTTCAAAGGTTCCGAAGTTGTAATTTTAAGTAAATTTATATTTATATGGATTCTAGCTTTTAGAGTTGTGATAATATTCATTCAGATTCAAGAGTGGTATATGTGCTGTCGTTTCCAAAAATTAGATTCTGCCTTAAAGAGAAGTACCTTCCTAAAATTTACTTGTTCTAATAAATTAAACATCGGAATATTTGAATGTTGTCATCGGAATTTCGGCCATTTGGGATGAAAAATTGTGTACCTCGTAATCGATATCCATATTTTAATGGAGAAATTAAGCTTTCTGTATTTTTTAACCTTTGGCTATACGTGGGATTGGATTAAAATGTTGTACACATTAGGTATATACAAACTAGAGCCTTGTTTTTTTGAAGACGTAACGATTTATACTAAGGTATATGGCATAAAACTAGATGAAAAAACTCTATATACTGCACTCAACCCACACTATATTCAATAGGAAGACGCTTTTAACTAATATTCGCTAAAATATAATATGCTTTTTCATTTTAATTGATTGTTGAAATCATATACTTTATATCAAATAAATTAAACGATTCGGTCCTCGATCTATCATTAAATATGTTATGATACAACATCTCTACTTATATCTGGGGCCAAACCTCTATTAAACAGAATGATCTAGCCTAATATTACGCGCCCTTATGACACATTTTGTTAAACATGTTTATACTTGAAATAAATAGGGTCTAAACCATGATTTATTTCATAATAATATTCATTTTTAGACATGTTTGAAGTCAAAATACTTGACGGAAAATATACTTAAACAGAGCTTTTTAAAACAATTTATAATACTATGGCGATAATTCTTAAACTGATATATATTTTAACGATATTAATTAAATAGAAGAAACCTTCAAGAAATAAACTTTGGTTTGTATATTAGTATATGAATAAGAAGACAATCCAAGATATTTTTAACCATATCTGAAGATTGATTGCAGTACTGATCAATGAAGTTTGTCGGATTGTAATTTGTATATCCATTCGTTAAGATTTAAAATTTTACCGAAGTAAAATTTATAAATAAAGAGCCAAAAATTCGAATGGGACTCCTTAAATACAATGACTGAGGTCCCATTGCGTGTCGAAATACAATCCCAAAAACTCTATTAAATAATAAAAATAGAACATTTTTCATTCTCTTCCCAAAACCTGTTTGAGGTTCCTAAAATTTGCTAGATCCATTTATAAAACACAAATTCCTCTTTGTTGTTCATTATTTTAATTATTCATTATAAGAGGTTTTTTAATAAAAACAATTCGTATTCTCAGGTTAGAACATCTGAAATATATTAATAGATTGAATCCACATATCTACCATTCATTGATTAAGATTGTAATACAAATCATATATTTCTGAAATTTTGAAATGATTTTATTCAAGAAAAACGCAGATTTGATTTCGGTGCACGAAATATAAAAAATGATTCTAAACAAGTATAAAAAAATCTGAAACTTATGAATCGTTGTTTGGTTTTGGGGGGTTCCTATCGAATAAACTCACCGTATATTAAATTTATTTTAAATCTATGAACGAGGAATGATGGATGACTCTACAGGATTCAAAACTGTTTTCAATAATCGCTTTTACACTGATTTGATGTCATATTTGTAAACTAAATATTTTTATTCATTTGAATCAAGTGCCTCAAGAGGGATAGGTTTTCGTGTATATAAGTAAGAGAGTACTACTCAATTATATTATGAAAATTTTCAGAATTTTAAATAGCTACTGTTGAAATAATGTCAAATGAATATATGCACCAGATTTATGGTAAAAATGTGGATTATGCTTAAGATTAAAAATAACCAGACAGAAATAAGAAATAATTTATTTTTACAAATTATTGGGTATACTAATTTCTTGTG
Organism: Thelohanellus kitauei; assembly: GCA_000827895.1. Taxonomy (NCBI): domain Eukaryota; kingdom Metazoa; phylum Cnidaria; class Myxozoa; order Bivalvulida; family Myxobolidae; genus Thelohanellus; species Thelohanellus kitauei. The sequence goes on from JWZT01003871.1 coordinate 20,571, forward strand.
GAGTTTGCTCACATCTTTCTAATTTAAATTGAATATGTCTGTAGCGTTTCTTTTTGTAATATTTATAAGCAGGCAAAGATATGAATAGTATCACTCCAGCGATCCCCAAATATCCGATCTTGGATTGAGAATGAACTATTTGATTCGATTTATTCAATCGAATATCCTCAACTTCAGCTTGACGTCTGGATCTTCCTCTGCGGATGTCAGGAGAACCAGTTATTTCGGTATTAACCGTTTTGTTATCCTCCATGTAAATTTTTGTTACGGTTGTCAAGATTGCTCTCCGAACTGTCCAATTGTTTTGAGTTGTACTAGTTTTCATTGTTGTATCTTGACGTCTAGATGCTTTTTCAGCTGCAATTTGTGTAATATTGTATCTATACACCCTCGTATTTTTATGCTAATTATTATCAGGTACACATACATTTTCAATCAGCTCCTGGTTTCGGGTTTGGAACAAGTCAATGGTTAGGCTTTTCATTTGGGCATCTATCTTGAGAACCTCATTCTTTTTGTGAAAATTAGTAAATCGTTTATCCCTGTAAACGTACGTGTGGTTAGTATAGCAAAGAACGAGATTATCGTATGAATTTTTATAGGTGGCTAAGGGTTCAGCAAAGTGGCCTCGATGATTTTTAGATAATAGGAAGTATATAATTTCTGATATACGCAATTGGTATGGTTCTTCTTTGTTCATTTTCAATTCAATCATGATATCTTGTTTAAAGTCTGACAGGTAGATTTTTACTCCATATATCCTCAAATTCACGTGTATAAAGTAGACGCTGTCCTCCGTGAACGTATGATTCTCACTAGACATCAGGCTAGAATGTACCCATTGTAATTGATAACGATTTCAAAACTAGTATTGACTACAGAGAGAATGTCGTCATGCTCGATGCTAAAATTACTCTGAAATTAATCCAAATGATACAATAGTATGAACGAAATCGATAAATGAGAGTAGAATCCAAAATAACAATGAAAATTGTGTGCTCATGCGACTGAACCTTTAGTATTAAATTATAATCCTCCTTTGTTTTTAGGCGGTAATTACACCCTTTTCTTTGTATCAAATATTTATTTTAGATCTTATGAAATTCAATATAACATAATATAACAAAAATAGGCCTTTGTATCATCGTCGTTTTAATTGGTATGAAACGAGGCGAAATTATTTTTGTTTTGGTGTTTTTTTTTAACTTATTAATATATCTAAACGATGTTTGTTTAGATAAATCGCGGCCTTTATGAATGTTAATCTTAAAAAATCTTAAATATACTATATATTTGTACAATAATATTTCACATAGAAATCGCTGACTCGAGAACAAATTTCTCGAATTCTGTAACTTAATTGTAATTATCCAAGAAATTCACCTCATTTCATCGATTTTGAACAAAAAGTGTTTTGTCAACTATAAGAACGATATTTAATCAATTTTTTCATATTTAGAAATAATGGTAGCGAGTGATTTTAACCAAGGATGGTTTACCTAACGGGATTTATATTTTTTATAAATAGAACATACTAATACTCTTTATTTCTTGACAATATCAACTATCTTGTTCGAATTGATGGATCGTGCATTTTTGGTCCTAATTGTCGGTATACAGTTTTTAATTGATTGATATTCTTATTAATATTAAATTTGTGGCTTTTTGAATTAAATATCTCTCTTTTTGATATTTTTGTATCAATTTGATGTCTATTGCATTTGATTTGTGTTGATTTCATTTGGTTATTTGTCGATATTGCCACCTTTATTTTTATGGATAATAAACTTTCAACATAGAAGAGTTTGTTAGATTTATGTGAAAATTATATCATGTGTTATTTCATAATTCATTTTCAATCAAAAATTTAGAAAGTTTTAGTTTTACAGCATAGAGAACTAACGGTTTTAATGTCAATAATTTACAAGTCGATACAATTAAATAACACGCAAAGATGGCGCATAGAGGAAATCGTGTTTATCAGTCACACAATTTCGTTTCCAGCCATTTCAAACATTAACAACCAATCCATTTACTGCAGGATAAAAAAAAACTTTATTTATATCAAACTCTGAAAAATTAAGAAAAATCGGCTCCATATATAATGATAACTTAATAATATTTAGTTTTAAACTGTTTGATATTTTACAAATAAATAGATTGAATTGGAATTCATCGACTGAATTTTGATTTCTATGATCCTTGCTCCGATAAATAAAAACACATTTCCAATTTTTTTAAAAATTCACTGATATGGGATGTGTATGAATTTTAACCTAACTTTATCTAATAGTATGATTCCGAAGTACTTTGAAAATCAGAGTTTTAAAGATATTACTAGTCCAAATTAGCTAAGAATTTTTATCTTTTGGTTTTATTTAATAATATCTGTAAACAGTTACACTAAACCCAACCAACTTTGGTATATCTGAATGAAATCAGAAAACCAATTAATCGGGCTGTGCCACGTTTGGTTTATATTAAAACATGACGGGCTGTATCAATTTCGATAATGGAAGGAGTATATTTGTATAAATTATGAATTAAATAAAATAATTTCTACTTCATTGAAATTCTACCCCCAAAATTGCGCCATTATACAGATCTCAGAATGTATTTACGTCAGAAGAATGAATTACTCATAAACTAGTCCATTTTCCTTCATCATTTAATTAGTAAGCGTACGGAAAACACAAAAATTCCTCATGGGTGCTTTCGTTTGTTTAAATAAATTTCCTAGTAGGACATTCGTTATGACCTAATATAAAAAATACAAATTATTTTAAGATTAGAATTGTAACCAAATCTTAATATTAATATATA
>JWZT01003873.1:21561-32252 GCA_000827895.1 Thelohanellus kitauei
TTAAAAATATGTGCTCTATTCCATATGTGCGCAATTGTCCATGTGCGCAATAATCTATGTGCGCAATCGTCCATGTGCGCTATTGTCGTACAATCTCTTCCGATAGCCTCTTCTTTCGTGTTTTAAGGAATAAACATTTTAAAGAAAAAAATACACATCTTCAAGGATGGATAGGACTTAGGGAAATAATTCCAGTAATAATAGGGTTTTCAGGTCTATTTCCTATTTTGAAAGTTCAATCTCTCCCTTTCATTTTTTCATTTAGTTTTTAATTTTACAATCGAATTTTCACTTTAAATGTACAAAAACCTTCTCTTCGGGCTGTGAAAATTTGAAAATTAGGAATGTCGATATTCTCATTGAGGACAACTACGTGGTCATCATTCTAAAGTTGAGTGCTGCGAATTTAAAGTCTTAATTTAGTGAATGTTGAAAAATCCGTCTATTCACATGTTTTAAAATTCCAAAGAAACTAAAAACAGCCCCCCTCCCATGTGCTATAATATTTTTTTTAATTTATTTACCATGCCAGAAAATGTGTGTTAACAAAACGCACCTTAAAATTCAACGGATGGTGGCTTACAATAATTTCCAATTTTTCTAACCCCAATGATTGGTTTCTATCCAGTTACAATGAAAGTTAAATTTCAAAAATACAAACTAAATGAAAGAGAACGAACGGACGAAATTGAATCCTCAAAAGACGAAGTAGACATGAAAACCCCACACTTGCTAGTGTTACATCTGTAAACCCAAGCCATCATTAGTGTCTTTTTTAAAGATTAAACTAAAAAATAAAAGATGTGATGATCGGAATAGAATAAAAATTTATTTAATTAATTTATTCAATTTTACAAAGTGCATCTTTAAATCCAACCCAAAAACCGGTTAACAGGAACTCTAGGGTACTGGTAATAAAGTCACATTAGGTTGTTACCAAGCCCGCCCACTCACAGGGAATTCTAAAAAGTTCAGTACATGGATCATTACCAGCTAGAAAGGCTGATCAGAACCTACTGTTTTACATTCTTCAAGATCATTGGTAGGATGAACGATACAATTTAATATACTTTGCCCGAGACCATAATGCAAAACGCATGCTAATCATTTCAAACTAATCGAAGTTTCTGATCGGATCATTTCAACTTTGGTTCAGGACAATAAAAAATTCTGTTGACGTAACACTTAACTAGATCTTCGACAATGATATCTAATTAGATCAATGGAAAGCCATCAAGACTGGAATTGAAAATATTCATTCGTACAGCTAATATTAAAACTTGTTTCAGATTAAAATAGAGACGATACTATTACATACGTTAAATCGTCTATTCCTGTACTGCAACGGGCTGGGGAGCAGACTCTGCATCGCCTATATCAAATCGTCGTAAAACCTTTTTTCGGGCTCTGCTCATTACGTGATGGTCTTTCTGGACGTTTCAAAGTTGCAGGAATGCAGTTTCCTGGAAGTTTTAACTGTGATCTCAAGAACTCGATTCCTAAGTTATTCAAACAGAATACCGGTATCAGTCAAAGTCCAGTAATGGTGATTCCAAGAATACTTTTCGGTTATCATTTTCTTGGATTTTAGAGACTAACATCAAAGAACACTTACTCTCATAAGGTGCAACACTTTGAGGTTAGACACACCCTCAATGTACATATGATCAGGTGCGGATGTGCTTCTGTGCCCCACCAATACTCCGTCGGTGAAGAGACATTCGTAAATTTTCTTCCTATGTTCTTTCGAAATGTGCATGATGCAACTTTAACGATAGAAAACGGAATTTGACGATCAATAAATAAAACCGACCAAAGTTTTCAATTCAATAAGTAAAAACTCAAAATTTGAAATAACTATCGATGGATAAAATTGTAAAACTTTTCCTAAAAAACTGCCTTTGCGCGTGATCAGGCATACACACGCACTCTCAAGCTTAAATCAAGCGCAAATAAAATATTCATAGTTAACGTTACCAACTAGGCCATTTTTATTATAAACATCACTGTTCGAACTCTTTTAAACCCACGCTATTGGAAATAGTTCCATGCAATTATATTAATTCTTGTCAGCTGTCGTCATCCTCGGGCTGTCATACCAAGAACTGTGGGAGTTTTGGTATCGGTTAACCTGCTAACCTAATGCGCGCCCGTCTGGGATTGTTGATTTTACTGTTTGTGTGAAGGATTCATGTTTTACACCATTTGGCATACTAGCGTTCGCAATAGGACATTATAACGTTCTTTTTCGTGACCGACCTTCTTGTAGAATAATCAAACATTTGCAGTAAGACGCCACACCGGGTTTGCCGTCTATATTGTGCATCTTAGCTTTCAATATTACACATCTAAACCTTCAATAATTGAGATATCAAATTCCATTGTTGACCATATTTTTCCAAATGAGTTAAGAAACTTTAAAATAAGTTTTAGTAATAAGTTAGAGGTTAATTTAGTGTGCGAATATAATAAATTACACCGTTTTGCCTTCAATATTACACATCCAAACTTTATTTAAAAAAGTGAGATCAAATGAATTTTTCTTAATTAATATGCCGAAATTGTTAAACGAGTAGAAAATTTGTCAGAATATCGTGTAAGAAATCCAGCGAAGAGAATTTTTTTATAATGAATCATACGAGAATTCGATTTTGTTAAGTACATGTAAAACTGATGATACACGAAGAAATTATCGTGAAACGTATCAATATGAAAATGAACATTACGTTCCGCTGCATATATTTTAGTTTTTATTAATTCTAAGTAATTGTACGATGTGGTATTACATTCACAAGATGGGTTAAATTTGTATTTCTAACAATTTATCTTTTAAACATTTAGAAGGATAAATAAAGAATGGAATTATCCACTCAAACGATACTTGGTGAATGAATCTTAACCCAAAATATTCAAATTGATTTTAAAAACTTCTTTGACAGGTTATTGCTATTTTTCAGACAAAGGTTTTCTAGGGTTGAATGGAACCAAAGTACTTCCAAATATTGGTTCTTTAACGATTGTTAATTACTACGAAATATTTTTTGAACCCAATTGATATTTTTCCGCGCTAAATTAACCTCTCTTTTATAACTAAAGCATATTTTTAAAAGTTCTTAACTCATATTGAATAACATATGTTCATTAATGGAATTAGAAATCTGATATATTGAAGGTTTGGATGCGTAATAATGAAAGCTAAGATGCGAAATATTGACGGCAAAACCCGGTATAACGTCCGCACTAAATTCAAAATGAGAAATATTGATATAATTAAACATTTTTAAAATGTTCCCACAGGAGGGGTCTTGATGAACAGCTTGTAGATTCTCTCACCAATACCTCACATTCATTTGGGTGATTTCCGTTAATTCCCTTTACAGGCTTCCAGTAATGCTGATAATTGAATACTGGGGGAGATCTATTTACTTCCGCTTTTCACTTTAAAAAAAAGCTGCTCAATTGGGTTTAATAAGGGAGTACGGTATGCACGTATTGATAATATTTGGTTCCCTATATTTTAGAAAAAATGTTATCCTCTGTCGATTGGTAAAATTTAGAATGGTCCATAAGAAATGTTTTTGGAGCGTTATCAGTTATCCCCCAGTACACCTCATGCAAAAACATACTAATATTTTCAGTATTATTCTCAATAACTAAATTTTAACTTAGTGCGAACGTTTTGAGGCCAATTAGGTAAAAAAATTTTATTTTACGCTGGTTATCTAAATCAAAATTCTACATAAAACTAATGAGATTTATTTATTTATCCAGCATCTACCATATGTTGAATGTTAGTGGAATATTATAAATGTATTTTGTTTAAAAGTCATAGCCTCGTTCATAGATGATGTGGTAGAATAATAATGATATCGATCATGGATTTCAAATGGAAGGGCATAGGAAAAATCACTGATAGATAAGATTGTGTTCAACAGATATTAAAATCTTTGTAGAGTACATTCTATTTTTATAAATTTCGTGTATGTATATGTCAATTTGTAAAAACAAATCTTGAGTGAAGTGAGTATAAGAAAAAATACGAGAACTTAAATGCACTGAGTAAATGTTTTGGGTTATAGTATGTGAACTGTTCTATTTATAAGTTCCATATATTAATGTATAGTTTCGTCATAAACCTATCGGAATAATTTGAACATTATTTGCAACTTTTTAAGCATATGAAAGATACGAGAGATATTTTACATCTATACACGCGGTGAAAGTTAACAACAATAATGAATTTCAACATTCGAATAATTTATATTCAAGATGCCAAAAAATAATAATTGAGCGAAATAGAAGTGTTCATTTTGGAATAGTCCAGGATTTTATCTAAATTTTATACCTTGAACATTGTAATAAGGGAAAGAATCCACTTCTTAGACAAATTTGTCGTAAAGATCCAAGAAGTTTACAATTTTCAAGCTTTGCTTCATTCTATCCCTATGATTGCTATCTTATATCTTGTCAAATGGGCTTTTCATTGAGTATATAAGTTTTTCCTAAATATGTTATCCGTCTTCGATGATCACCAAACAATAGACTAACCTCCTTTAGTACTGTTGTATAAATACTCCAACACGATTTAAGCGGCGGTTAAAGTCTACCTTATGTTCTAGAATCGATCCATCTCAGGCAAGCATAAACGCAAAAAGGCAACTTATCTCCAAAGGAGTATAGTAACGCATGATTGTACCATCGGGCAACATCACTCTGGCTAACATTTCAATTCGGATACTTTGTGAAATCTAGAAATTCCGAAATAAGTGATTTTATTCAATCAAGATTATGTCTGTGGCATCCCTCACGTTAAAATTAATACGCTTAATATGATTTGACTTTTGCGCATTATTATTCTTTCCAAATCTGATTTTTGTTGGTTCATCTTAATAGCTGATGATAATTTAGAATTAGGAAAATTTCTATGCGAAAATTGCGCATGTACGAAAATTGCGCAGTTTTGTTTGGATTACTCGTATGGAGAAAGAAAGTGATAATTCACAGGTAGGATCATTACTTTAAACTTAAAAGCATAACATAATGATTCATTTAGTTCACTTATAGTATTTCAGAATTTTTCAATGACCCGCATTGAATTGCAAAATCTATTTTTTGTTTTATAAGTTTGCAATTTAACGAATATCTTATCAATATTACTTTTGAAAAGATTAAATTATAAGGCTGTTATTTAAAGAAAACTCATTTTAAACATTAGAATTAGCCGTTTAGAACACAAATAACCCCTATCATTTTTTATTCTACGGCTCCTTGATATTTAATTCTAAAGCTTCAATTTTTCGACCTTGGGTGTACATGAAAACATAAATTGATTACGATTTTGAATCCCAGGACCCCCTGTTTCCAACTTATATCTGGTTTTACACACGTTAACAAAATAATTTATGTTGAGAGTTTCCCTCAACTCCTACGATCAATGAATAATGACAATTGTTTGACATATCACCATAATTTCGAAATGTTTTCAACTATATTACGTCGACCCGTCAGTTTGGTCGACTTAGTGGAAAAGATTTCAATACAATAAATTAAAGCTATAAAAATGATGTTTATGACGTTTGTAAAGTCATTTCTTGTATTAAAGTGACAATTTCCGTGCGGATAATGATTTTTAATGTGGTATAAAAAAGTTGTCGATGTATATGAAACATAACTAATATCATTTCCAAATTTTCACATATATTAAATTCATTTTATTAAATTAGAATCTCAAAATCATCAAAACGTCGAAGGATAAACCCTGTCTGATATACGAAGGTTATTCATATCGCAAGTCGAAGAATTCCCAACAATCACAGCAGTTGACTTGGAGATGCATGAAAAAGTATTGTAATGGTGGCGTTAAAACGAACTCTCTACAGAAGGAAATAATTTCAGTTATTGGGCATCACAACCACGTAGTCAACCCTGAAGAAAATATAAAAAGAGAGATTGACAATTTGATCAAGAAATCTGCTTTGAATACTGCCGAAACCCCTCGTTCTATTATTTTAAATGCCCTTAGAAACTGTGATGCCTCCATTCTTGCTCGTTTACCGAAAGTAAAATCATTAGAGAGAAGGATTCAAATAACAAGAAAAGCATCAAACCTCAAGTGTAAAAAGACAACAGATGACCAGAGTTCAATATTACCTGAAGAATTCAAAAATACTGACAATATTGGAACTAACGAGAAATAATAATATTTAAACCACAATCTTATAAGTTTGTTTTTACAATTGACTTTCAAAAATAGGTTTTTATTGTAAGATAACTAATGACAGATAAATTTTTGAATTATCATGATTTACTCGATCGAATTTTCAGGGTCTTGAAAGATGTAAAAATAAATTCTTCAATTTAATATTTTAAATTGTATCTGAGATATTGTATCAATTATTTACGATACCCAGGAAGCATAGAGGTTAAAATAATCTACTTGTTTTCTCTCTTATGGAATAAAAAAAGCCAATTCATATCATCATTTCCGGCTGATTTCACAAAAAAATTTATTATATGTCCCAACACTTCGATGGGAGATATTAAACAAGCATTGATATCTATATTTACATGGAATTATCTTCATACTCACCACGTTAGCTTTTTTTCACAAATACTGGTCAATCTTGCAAGAAGTTAGAGGTTGGGTTGGTGCCAAGTTATCAATAGAAACGCAGGCAGAGAATTAATGTAAATTTAATTATTGCTTTTTTGAGACGTAAATTTCTAAGCAGTTTTGAACTTTAAGGAGATAATAAGACTACCAAATAATAGAAAATTCATGTATAACATCTCTATAACTATTTGGAGGATAATTATGTAGACGGTATCATAGAATTTTTGGGGGGAATTCAACACACATATCCAAAATATGCAACCAATACGAGATTATTCTTTACAATTTGTCTCGAACCATTCGATCAAATAGATGACTATTCGAAAATTTTCATCTGTGATTCATTCAATACATCCACAAATACCTGATTTCTTGAAAGAGATATTAAAAGATTAGCAGACTCTCAGTTGTATGAAATGGAAAGATTCGATGACTGGATATTCTAGTTAATCGGACATTAGAAAATATCTCCTATTTACTCAACAACGTAAACAGTTTTATTTTGAGAACTGATAAGAATCGAAGATGTGTAAAATATTATTTCAACGATTATACCTAAATATAAATTGCTGATTTATTTTTAAATGTTCATATGTTACAAATATTTATTTCTGGTATGACTACCTTTTTTACAATAAATCAACGCAGTATCTACTCGAGTAATATAAGTTGAAAAATAATTCTAACAATTACTTTTAAAAATGGGGTTGTGATATATCTGATTTATAGCGCGAATAAATATAAAATCTATAATGTTCTGTTGCTAGTAGCCACATTTATGAATTGTTATGTTCAAGGAGTCGACTTATATCAGGTCAATTTTACGAGTAAAAAAAATCAGATGTCATAAAATATTAATAAATGGTGTAACAGTTCTCTAATCATGAAACTTGGTAGAAAGTGGGTTATTGATATGTGACACTCGCCCTCAGATTATCGTGAAATCCTTCCTAATATTTGTCACCGGCAACAAATATACAGAACAAAAGACTTCGCCATATATACAAAGAAAGATGTGTCCGAAGCGGAAGTTTTAGGATATGCCTAAAGCGTAGATGACGGGCAGGGTGATTATGCAAAAGAAAAACGTTTCCAGCATTGATTCAGGCATTTTTATGCCTGAAATAGTCACGTTTTAATGTTTTTTGGTAAACCACTTGAAACCTGTATTAATTGAAAACACGTTAAATCGCTTGATATTTAAGTTGTTATGTCTTGACTCAGCTGTGATACATTCATGTGATACTTTCAGATAGGTGTAAGTGTTTTATCATTTAAAATTTGAAGCATTCAATATTATTGGTAAGATTAAAGCTAATCGTAAATTCTTTCTACTTTCCCCAACATATATAGGGTCGATCAATCGCCCTGATTGAGTCAATGGCTGTTATATGTACATATAGTGATTATTATGAAAGTATAAAAATGAATATTCTAAGATATTTTCTTAATTTCATTTTTATGCTATTATATACTAGTAAATAAACAATATTATATTTAATTATAAGTATGTAATTCATCTGTTTTTAATTATTTAGACAATACAAATTGTTTTGTTTTATATATCATGAATATTTTCTCTATTTTTTCGAAAAAAATTTCTCATAGAATATACCCATTTATCTTTGTGAACATACAACATATCCCTAAAATTTAAACATAGAGATTTCCAAATAAACGAGAAAAAATGTTTGAAATTCTGAAAGATGTAAAATTTTCCATGTCAATGATACATTTGCATCTCAGCTGGCCAAACGAAAGCAGGCTTATCCAAAATTATATAAATTATATGACTAGTGCCACCTTCGTATCAACAAAGAACAACATGTTGTCTTGATAGAATTATTGTATCATTCGAAGTTTGAAAACATTTTCGTGAATGTAGATATACCAGCCATCTGGGGATTCAAGGCATCAAAAATATTGTTCTTTCCCATATGTGGTGGCCGGAGTCAATGAATATACCGAGAAGTGAATACCGGGTTTTCGAAAAAAGTGTGTTTTATAAAACTTAAAATAGAAATAAACTTTATTTAAATTGTTAAAATTAAGCTTATCATCACAGTAAACTATGAGTTAGTCTCGATTAATTTCTAATCGGTTAAGGCACTAAAGAAATAAGCAAAAAACAGCAAACCCTTTATTTGCACCTTCTAAACGCCAAATATCTCTATCATATTAAAATCGATGGGCTGTATCTCATTGCAGGCGAAGCCATACAGTGTGAGGAGAGAATGCCGAACTTGTTGATAGGTTCCCACAAAATTTGGTTAAAAATATAGAGTTTTAAAAAACACGGGTTTTAGAAACCCGCCACTCTTTTTCGTCCAACCAGTCATTAGTTTTTCAAAACCAGGTATAATCATATTATAAGTATCGAGAAAATGGACCATATATTACAGAATCACATATATTTATGGCTTCGGGCAGCCGAACTGTGTAACAACATTCATGTAAATTTTCAAGGAAAGGTTAATTGGTATTCCTCGTTCAGCAATATCAATTCTTACATAAAATGGGATGAACTATATATTCTGCAAAAATCGTCGAGCATTGAAACAACAAGAGGATTGGATGAGTCGTTTTGAAAGATACATTTAACTTCGGTTCAGTCTGTCTCACTAGAGGAGGTACTTAAGCACATACGAATCTGATAAATTTAAAAAATTAACTAAGATTTAATACATTATATCAAGGCCATGCAGTTCGTGCATCAAAGGCCAATTAGAACTGTTGATTCAAACAACAAAAGAAAATTAAAGATATCTAAGAATCTAGGAAATTCATAGAAGTTTGGCTACAGCTTACTGATATCCATACACACCTAAATTGACGATTTGCGATCCTTATCTCACTAGATGTATGATCAATCTCCATACACCTGTTGAAAGACTTTTAAAGCCAAAAATAAAGAAACATATTTAACAATTCGTTAAAATGATCATACTAAACTATCATGGAGATATATAATGTTAAGTGTACTATTAAAATACTTAATACACAAAGTGATAAAAAATTTTGACACTGTTCGTCTCCTATGATTTGTATGATAAAATATTTTACCTAAGTTAAACAGAATCAATTAAACATCAAAATTTAATTCTTTTATGACAGCTGTTTAATATTTTAAAGTCTGGGCGCATAATTTAAAAACCCAAAATAAACTACTTGATGTGTAAAGAAGAGGAAATCGAACCTCTAAACACGATAGCCATGAATAATGGAAATGCAAAGAACCCCTCGCCGACGAGTTACCTGAATATATGTTAAATTGTAATGATAGATTAAAAACCGTTAAAGATATTTTATGATGAATATTAAGCCAAATTATGGGGTGAATCTCCCTCTAGGCTTTCAAGAAATGTAGAGTGGATTTGAAAAAATATATAGAATATTAGCATTCAATTGTTTTTTTTGTGCAGACACTGATCTATAAGAGTATTTTTGATGGCCCAATGAACTATTGCAAAAAAATGTTTTTTTATATACAGGGTACATTTGGAGTGGAATATCATATGAATAAGAAGTACGATAAACTAAAAGAAAGGGGGTTTCGAAAAACCAGAACCTATGGAAAATGAAATTAATATTGAAGGCGATTGTTCCACTACCTCATTCGTACGTATTACACTTATATGATCATTTTAATTTATCACATTTATATCCTACTTACTCTTTATTCATCGTTTTAAGTAAAAAACATTCATAAACATATGTTTGAACTGTCAAATTATGTTTATACTGTGCAGTTCTTGCCAGGTATATAGTTTGAAAATATGGATACAGGGCTTTTTCCTCAAAGTTAGTATTTTTTCGACTTAGTTGGTATTTTTGATGATACTAATTTTTCGTATTTAATTTTTAATAAATATTTGAGATAGATTGACACAATAACAACATACGAATTTCTATAAACGCACTTTCAGAAATTCAAGATAACAATCTCAATCAAGATGAGAGGTGAATTTTGTTATAACAATAGATTTAACGCAGATGGTCCTTGAGTTGGTCGCGCACGATTTTCTTACAACAAAATAATAGACAATTAGTCTTAAGGTAATGTTCAAAAAATTTTAAC
>JWZT01003873.1:34734-65830 GCA_000827895.1 Thelohanellus kitauei
AGGCCTCTACAGTGTCTGGATTCATGTGCCACGGCCGTTGCTACCTGGGTCGAATCGCCCGGCGCCGAGGGGTCGACTAGCTCCTAGACATAGAAGAGCCGAAGCTAATCTGGTTGTTGTGACTGACCCTAGATTAGTTTTTAGTTTAGTTTTATCCACCAAAACACTGTTTTCAAAAATATACCAAGTAATATACTGAAATAAATGGAAATAACCAGAACAGCGTGTATACTTTGAGCGGGCATGTTTAAATGGGCCTGTGATATTTAGCCGCCAAAAAAATGTGGGTTTTGTCAAAACAGTTTACATGGTGTTCCAAGATATGTTAAAAAACAATCCACATTTCTCTGAAAAAGTCAACATTCCTACAGAAAAGTCAACATTTGGAACGTCAAACAACTGTAAACATATAAAAACTGAATTTTACTGATGTGCGAAATGAAATGGAATGGGTGCTATAATGAATGGAAACCCTGTATTTATGTATTTATACATTTCAAAGATTTCTGAATTGTATTATGAAAAATCTATTTATCAATGCAAAAGGTGTATTTATAAATGCAAAACTCGTTACAAACCATCCACATAAAAATATCCTACAAAATCAATTTCCATCATCGAAATAACTAAAATTTTTTGACTCAATACGTATATATTGTGACAGGCGATGTAAAAAACAAAATTGAGACTTGGCTACACTTTTGTAAATTTGGTAAACTCGATCAATCTGAAACTAGTCAAATTGGGTCTAAATCATTCTTCAACAAGAGAAAAGAGTCTTAGGTTCGTCTTCAATCGAATAGTGCCTAAAGCGTAGAAAATGAACAGCTAAAATTCACGGTTAGAACCAAGTGAACAATCTATAGCACAGTAACCCGCCGTCTATTTATCTTATTAAATATATCATAAAAATACCGTTTTATCTCCCAAGTCGATGTATTTTGCATCCACCCTCCAATCAGCTTAGTAATATTTTAGGCCGATGGATGGAATTCTGAACCTTTTGAATTAAAAATCGATGGTGATAAAATGATCGGAAGAGGGACATCAGATGACAAGGTTTTCTTTTTATGATCAGGGACCCGTGTTGGGTTGGATCTGCTTACTAAAGGCGTTCAAGGAACTTGAAATCGAACCTCCTGTAAATTTGAAAGTTCAAATTGCGATGAAATAGTTTGTGTTTGAATGTATGGAGGAATCAGGAAGCCAGGGTTTGGATATCGCCTTAAAGTTTCAAAAAGACAAGTTCTTAAAGGTAAAACATTACAAAATTTAGGATGTTGATTTTGTCTGTATTACCGACACTACCTGGATTGGGACGGCAAAACCCTGCCTAACGTATGGATTGAGAGGGGTCGTTCCGTTTTATCTTGAAGTATCTGGTCCGAAAAAAGATCTACACTCAGGAATTTTTGGAGGGTCCGTGTTTGGTGTTGAAATAACAATACCCGAGAACCTATGACCGACTTGATCCAATTACTGAGTCGTCTAGTTGATGGTTCAGGCACAATACTCATTCCTGAGATTATGAGCCAAGTTTCAGAATTAACAGAATCTGAAAAACAACAATATGAAACGATTGATTTTGATATGGTTGATTTGAGTGTTTATACAGGAAGCATATGCAAAAAGCTTTGGATGTAAAACTTCTCAACTAACCTCCGACTCAAAAGTCGGCGTCTTATGCAAAAGGTGGATATATCCATCTTTATCAATGTATGGTATACCTAATTTTGAAACAGGAATCGAGGGGGCGTTTTCTGACTCCGGATTCAAAACTGTCATTCCCTCCAAGGTGGGAGTTACTCGAGTTTGAGGTAATCGGGAAGTTTTCGATCCGTACCGTGCCAAACATGGATGCTAATGAAATTGAAGCTATTATGAGGAAATATATCTTAACACTGGTCAAGGAGTTGAAAATCCAAAATCATGTAACGTTAGGGCATTTGTGTAACAAGAATATCTGCGAAAAACTGTGGACCAGCGTGGCTGTCGGATGTTAGCCATCCCAATTTTCGTGCTGCCTTCAATGCTACAAAATTAGGTTATTATTTATTAACGAGTGCATGGAGTTGATCCAGATATGACCAGAGAAGGATGTAGCATTCCTATAACTTTATTGTTACAAGAAATAACCGAAAAAAGTGTTATACTAATTCCGATGGGGAGGGCAGATGATGGAGCTCATTCTCAAAACGAAAAACTCAATATTTCAAATTTCATAAATGGAGTAAATTTGCACATGACCAAAGGTGAAATTTATCGCTGCCTCTATCAATGAACTTGGAAAGCTTTAAACTAGTTTGCATGTAGCAGAATATTCAGATTTTTGCTGCATAAAATTCCAGTTTTATTATTTTCAATATATATATTAGACGATTAGTAGTAATGAAAATGCCGACTTCTGACCGCATGATGTCTAAGTCAGTGTTTAGATTCAATAACTACCCATTTACTCAATGACTGTTTTTTGGCGTCATCTCTGCAGGTCTCGTCTGCATGTGCTCATTTCAAAGTGAGCTGTGTGTTGATCTTGAGACGTAAAGTTCCAAATCAAACGAACCCCCCCACTTCATTGTTACCCTTCTACTACACGCCTATATATCCGTCTGAGATTAGGGCAATACCCGACTTTCACTGATTAAACATTCTCATCGTTTTCCTCGACCTCAAGGCTTAGTTACGATTGAAGGTATTCACTCGCTTGAAAAATATCTTTATCTGTTAGAGATAACAATTGATGTTTAAAAACAAATCACATTTTGAACGGGTTAAAGCTTGCCAATCACCCGCGTCGTTGAAGTGGCAGATGACCTCTCTTTTTGGCTCTTAATATTACTTATTTGATATAAAATTGGAATAAAACAATTTGAGGGCTTAGAGGAGTCGACCATTACGTATGCATGTTTGAGTAAGAAAATTCTTATTTCTCGATATGCTATGTATAACCACAACTTGTATCTGTATTCGTGAATCGATTTGAGATAATTTATTTTGAAGGAACGAACGGATTGCTTCCCAGCGAACGAATGCCGATTTGGTAACATAGCTCTAGTGAGCTGAGGAACGGGGATAAATGTTTAGCGGGTGTGAGTCATGCACTAAACTAATCAGTTCGCAGAAGGGTGCCCCCGGGTGCTGCCCTGCTGCACGTGAACAACGTCGCAGTCGCGGTCGACGTAAAGTTCGCGCAGTAATGCACCGGTGCAGGTTTGTACACTTCCGCTGACCGTTGTCAAAAGAAGGAACAAACGAACGGAGTTAGAAACAACATATCGATGATAAAGATATCATAAGTTACAACAAGTCAAAATTTTATAGATATTCAGAAATATTAGTATTTACATAATTACACAGAGATTGGTATCATTTTTTATCTGTTATTATTCTTATCAGATTAAGTTTATCTCTTAAAGGCTTGGATTTCTTACACTTAATAAATGGACATTCAGGGAAACAATATTGTGCATAAATTTATGTCAAATCAATGTCAATATTATTAAAAAATCAAAGGACCTCTGTGATTTGTATCAAAGAGATTCCGTGTTCCAATGAATTATGAAAGATAATAGTGAAATGTTAGAAATTTGGCATAACTAAATGCGAACGATGTAGTGTGTGATTTAAATAAACACGCCTATTAAAAATAATGAAACACTATTTGACATTTACCAATCGTTAAATGTGAGTTTGATTTTTGAACATTAATTGGAAACTTTAGGGTGTCCAAAATAGAGACTCATACCTAGTAGTTCAAAATAAACACGCTGAACGCATTTGCTTAGAAAGTAAACAGCCAGCTTCCCATCGAGTTGTTTAATTTATAACAACGGTATATGGCAACAACTTTGAGGATGTTAAAGCAAATATCGTTTAAAGACAATAGTCATAAAAAACTGCCATTCATATTACGTGTATGATTGAAATTTCTCTTAAAACTTTGAGCATACGTTGAATGTGACACTTGAATAATTATATTTCCAATGTTTAATAAATGCACCGGGTTTTGCAAAATATAGGACGGTTTTGAATAAAATGTTGAAGATCAAGATAGAAGTAGAATTTGTTTAAATAGTTAAACACCAGGTTAATATAGTCGTTTGACGTTTTAAATGTTGATTTTTCCGGAGAAATGTCGATACTCTTAAAAATATCTTGGAACACCGTATAAACATTCTGGACAAAAGGCACATATTTTGGAGGCTAAAAATCATAGGCCCATTTAAACACGCCTGCATGAAGCCTAAATACTATTTGGGCTATTTTCATTTTTTTCAGGATACTAATTTGAATATTTTTTAATACAGTCTTTCGGTGGTTAAAATGTTTAATACCCGTAGAAATGTGGATACCGTTTTTAATGAAGATTAAATTTTGGAACAAAAATCATAATTTGGGTGGCTAAATACAATGCAGCTAAATAAACCCTCTTAAGCGAACGTTTGCACTATTTTGATGAGTTAAGCTTATTTCACGATTTAAATTTTGATGTTTCTGAACTGTTGCTGACTTGTACACCCACTTATTGCATTATAAAAACGAGTTCAGAAAATTATTCAATCCTTACAGAAAGTAATTATGATGCAACCTGATGAATAACCAATGTACTTCTCGATTCACGTCACAAGAAAAGAATTGTGATGAATCCCGAAAAGCTTAAATCGTGTAAAATATGATTAGAGGAGAAGTTACTAAGTATATTTCATGGCTATGATAATTTATTTAGCCAAATAAATGCCGTAAATACTACACTATGAGGACTTATGCAAATAGAAACTCCATTTTAAAACTAAGATGCAACTTTAAGGATGGTTTGGTTCTTCCGAAATATGAGAAAATTCATATGGAAAGGATTTAATCCATATGAGATTTAATACTACAATTATCTTAACGTTACTTCCATTGAAATAGTTTGTATGCGTTTTTATAAAATAATACAAAAATGTGTGGAAAAGACAATTATTTTTAAGTCACAAACTGTTCAGAAACATCCACATTTAAATCGTGAAATAACTGTAACTCATCAAAGTAGAACAAACGTTAGGGCCAGCGTGCTTGTTCCGTGGTATTCTTTTTAGGAACCTAAATTATGTGACTTTGGATCAAAAATTTAAGATGGTGTTCCAGGATATTTTTAAAAAGGTATGCACATTTCTCTGAACAAGTCTATATTTAAAACATCAAACGACTGTATTAACCTGGTTTTTAACTATTTAAATAAATTCTACTTCTATCTTGGTCTTAAACTACATTTATTTCAAAAACCAACCTATATATTGACCACAAACCGCCCTATATTCTGTAAAACCTGGTAACAATCTTAATTTTTGTCATCAAAAACAAAGTTTCCCAATCCCATTGAGCAAAATATGTAACACCATAGTCCGAGCCTTCTTCCTTTTGGTTACACGTAAAGAGGAACAAGATGCTGAGAGCAACGCCAATAGGTTCAGGCAAAACTGAATGATTTAAATCAAATTGTTTGGTATAAATGAACTATTAAATCTCTAACAATCGACAATCAGGAATTCTCCTGAGGACAACCGTCGAAACACAAATTGAAAACCTGGGACAACGTTTTTTTTTACTCTCAGCTAGAGGTATTTAAACCTGCACCGGTACATTTCTGCACGTTTACGTCGACTGCGAGTGCGACGGTGTCCACGTACGGTAGGGACGTACTCCGGGGAGGCACCCTTCTGCAAGCAGTTAGGGTAGTGCAGGACTCACACCTGCTAAACACTCGTCCCTATCCTCGGCCCACTAGGGCTACGTTACCAGATCGGCATCCGTTCGCTGGGAAGTATACCTGTGACAACGTTAGATATACGAGGTATAAGATCTTATCGATATAAAAAACTAAAATTGAAGTATTTAAATCCATTATACATTCAGAAAATTAACCTATGTTTTCTATCGCATTAACTTATCTGGTTGCAGTACATGCATTATTTTTGCCTGTTTGGGAAACTAGAGTTTATCATATAACATAGAGTCCAGCTTTCTGTTTATTAAACAGTTTTTGAATCTATTAATGGCGACAAGGTTTTTGGAAATTCATGCCAGATGTTCTTAACCCATACACGGATCGTTTGTATGCTGAAGTTCCTCATTTTATGTAACATTCGAACGTGTGCTCTCCATGATTGATCCATTCAATCCTGTGTTTTTGCTTTAGTGTTGCTTTGGATTAACTATTAACGACAACATATAAGGGGTGAAGTGCTGGTCGAACCACTAGGATGAGGACCCGATCTATATTGTCGCTTGAGTTGTGATTTAACATTGTCTATTATATGGCATCAGAGGGCATAAAACACTGATCCTTGCTTTCCTGGCACCCTTCACTTTCATCTAAAAAGTTTCAGCCAGTCTCATTATGCTGTCATTGAACCAGCAGCATCCTTGCACCATGACTCCCTCGCCCTTTCGGAGACGATTCTTTGTATTATTTTCTTCGTGCAGACGACGTAAGATTCTTATCGTGCATTTAGCCACATATTAGGATCTTATTGAAAGGGGTTTTTCGGTTTTGAGTAGATTACATAGTGACACAACTCTGGTAATCGATAATTACCATGTTCTCTAGGGGAAAATATAATGTTGATTCCACCTTGTCTTCGGTTCTAATTTTTCAATCAACATGGCCTTATTTGTGACCCATCTTGAAAACGCGGTTGTAATATTTAATTTATAAATCATCTCGTCGCTATTTGTTCTGTGATTAATTTGTTTAAGTTTAATTTCTAACAGCGGTTCATCGACAAGAAATTGTATAATGATTGGTCATTTCGCCAATCTTTTAACTGATAATGAACGGTACTGTACTGACTGTGAGGCAACTTAGACGGCTGTTTCTAGTCTATTTAATGAGAGTCCTCGAATTTGTATAGGTTATCCACTACGAATCTATTTTCCCTCTTCAACATAGCTTTTCCTTAAAGATAGGTTTGTATCGTCTAAATTGTATAATTACATATGTTCTGCACTAAATCTATCCCATCGATTCAATTTAAGTTTTATTTGGAGTATTTGATCAGTTTCAGTTCAAACCATGTGTCATAACTCGGTCCTGTTGTCTTCATATGTTTCTTTGACTAATATTTAGCCAATAAATTTATAATAAAAGGAAGAAATTTCACAACCGGTGTGCATGGCTGCATAATGTTAACCAATAACAAAGATACATTTTAATAATCACTACCTATTTACCACTAATTTTACATGCTCTCAACTAAAACACGTTTACATAAAAACCTAAATATAATAATTAGGCCACACCAGGAATTTTGCCTAGTCTTGAATAAGGAACTTAAATCGCACGCGCGACCATTTTTGGTATAAATTATCATTTTTATAGGAAATTTAACGAATGAACTTTTAATATACTGTCTTAAATTATAGATATTTATTCACCCGAATCATAAGGTTTTTTCTTCTTTGAGTACTCGAGCGGGACTCTAAAACTGTTCCTATACTTCATTAGCAGTATTTCGGGCACCGTGTCATCTGAAGCAATATTTATAAAATATTACACAATTTTCATCGAAAATTGTTTTAAGAACGAAATTTCTAGTTTAACATTCATGATTTGAACATAATTTTCCACTAACAGTGATAAATTAAAGAAAACTTGTAGAAAAAATGGCGGCTCTTGCGATTTTTGTGAATTATTCTGGACCTGAGCCGGAATTTTCATTAAGTACCTCAGAATGGGGATGTATTCAATAAACATGTACACAGACTTTTTACTTGATTTATAAGGTTAAAAATATATTCATCTATTGGTATCTTCCTATTGTGGGTATTTGTGATTAAAATAATACTAAATTTAAATAATTTTTATAATTGAGATTATAAAAATAAATAGTTTAAATTTTGTCCCGTGCGGTTTTCAACTTGTTTTAAATGACAATTCCATCGAACTTAGAATCATATCCTAGAAAGTAAAGCACACCACGTCTCGTAAAATTGATAATTATCATTTTTCACAATTAAACCTCTTTAATAATTGTTTTAGTCCCACAAACAAATTATAACCTTTTAACCTAGATATTTAATTTTAGATTTTATCGAAAAAGGAAATTGATTAAATTACATCAAATATTTCATATAATTCCAAATAGTTACTTTCTTTCAAAAACATCTATATAGTTTAATCGGATTTCCTTGAAGGAGTTCAAATAAACTTATAAACATGTCTAGTTCCTTACTATGCCATGGATGACAGAATATTATACGAAATCACATCCTTTTCAGCAATTGGACTAAGACAAAATTTTCCGGAACATTAACGCATACATAACATCTCGAAAAAAACAGTAATAATTAATTTAGTTGAGCCTTTCTTTTTGGATGATTGTTAAACCTGGCGTCGATGTTTTAATCGAAACACACACTTATATTAAAGCGTAACAAATATCCGAAGCCATCTACAACGTATTATGGATTGCTTTTTGAAATCAATAATAATATATTTAGACAAACAATCAATTGATGATTTACAAAGTCCGAATACAAGTGAACTTAAAAGGCGAACGTGGACAATATTTTATTGAATATTTTTCATCAAATTCAGACAAGTTTTCAAAAATAAGGGTTTTTATGAATTTCTTGTGATTTTCTCAGCTGAAAAGACAAATTCACAGCATGATAAAGATATTCCATTTTTCATATCCAGAATTTAAATGTATGAAATTTGTTGAAAAGTGATAAAATCACAGTTAACCAGGTAAATTTCCCAAACAAGGAGATATTCTCGAACAGCTACTTAACAATACAGAATATCATCTTAAATAACAAAGTCAAAACAATTTTATAACTTATGATAATTCACAAACAACTCAATCTATATTGTTCAGGGTTTAGCCAATAACTTTTTCAAGCATCATGACCTCTTCGTGATCAAACGACCACAAATCTAAATCGATTATCTGGGGTACATTGATCCTGGTTTACTTCAAAAACGCATTGAATTTTACGGGACCATTTCTGCACAAAATCTGAACCCAAACCCCTAATTTGGAAAATAATTATTTTTCGTGGCTTTATTTATTTAACGTTTTAAATGCAATGATTTCTATAAAATCTCAAAACCCAAATGGTTACCAGTAAATATAGAATTTTTTACTAAATGCGAGGGCGATTTTTAAACTTTGGTATTTTAACAATTTAAAAACATTAAACATATTAAAAGCTGATGTATTAAAAAGAACTTTGACCCATCTGTAAGACTCAAACATTGTCTTAAGTCCAATTATAGCGCCTAGGTTGAACCTATAATCAATTAATGTATATATAGGCCTCAGTATCCCCAAAGGGATTGCTACTCTCACATGAATTTTTTCATTATTAGAATCGTTTCACTAAAAGCGTAATATTTAAATGAAGGGTTAATGTAGCATATCACCAGACAGGATCAATCTTGTGGCTGTTGTTGAATAAAATCCACTTAGAAAGGTTTTAAACTGTTTATAGCAACAAACAATTTTTAAAATTCTCATTTTATGATTTGACCGCTTTGTAAATTTTAATCAAACTCAGGGTATCAAATTTTTGAATCGGAAATAAGACGTAGTTTCTTAAATTTGAAACACAAAAGAATTTCCTAATTAATCTCTTTTCGCATACTATGCTTCTCAAGAAAATGAATGAGGTATTAAGAAGTATTAGAAGAAAAGATAAAAATAACGTTCTCGTTCAAAATATTATCCTTAAGATCAGCATAATCTTCCATAATCGGATTTAAAATATTACCGCTGCAAAAACTAAATCTCAAACTAATTTCTTACCTCCGCAGTCAAAATATTTCGCATAAAAGACTTTAAGCTGATTTTTGAACGAATCGAGATCAAAATATTGGAATATTATTCATTGGTTCTATATGAGTTTGTTTGTGGTTCAAAAAATTGTTATTTAGGGGTGAAAATATTTTGAAAAATCAAAAAGCGAAATCAACGCACACAAGTTCTTTTGATGGATGTAGTTTCCATTATCTGAAGCAGACCATGATTTCAGTGGTTAGACTGTTTTTCTACTGCATCCGATCATTTAAGATTGAGTCTTTAAAATTTTAACAGTAAATATATGTACGAACTTTCAAATTTGTTGGCACAAATATCGATAAGAATTGAAGTTCAGAATCATGCTCTATTAGTGAAGCATTAAGAAATGAAAGCATATGTTTTGAAAAATATTATGTTAATATAATCAGGGAATGAGTCGAATTGGATGTGAGTTTTAATAGCCACATAAATCACTATTTTCAAAAGTTATCCAGTTCGTAAGATATTTTATCAGCATTCAAAATCGTTGAATATTAACCCGAGTTGATATATGTATCAAATCGTTAAATGTTCGACTTTGAATTCTTTTAAGAAACGAGTTTCACCAATAAAACGGGAGAGTATGTATTACATGAAACAAACGACAAATTACAGCAAGAATATTTAAATTAACAGACTTTAGAGATTATCTCATAAGCTCTTTTGAATATTTCCTGAACAAATAAAAGGATTATTCAATGAATATTAAAACACTGGTCAGTAAAAACAAAATCAGATACGTAGAAAATGGTTACAATTTAGATTTTGCATGTATTATTAACGTCTCAATTCAGATATAACCACTAATGTTGCTGTGATGGGATTCCCTTCATCCAACTACGAAAAAGTCTACAGAAATAACTATGACGATGTTTATCGGTATTGCCTCAACAAATATAGATTTCTCAAAAACTTCCACGACAATCGATACAGAGTTTATAATTTGTGCGTCATGTCATAATTATTTAGATGTACCGAAAGGACCTATTCTCGTGATAAATTTGACGGAAACTGTAAGTGATCTCTCTAAATATAGTTGAAGAATTTCCCTTTACGGATCATAGATGTCCACCCTTTGAAACAACTCTAGCTTTTTGTCAAAGCGTTCATAATTTTCTTTCCATTCACCCAGAAAACATAGCAATTATTCATTGTAAAGCAGGAAAAGTACCTATGAGAGATAAACTAGGGAAGATCTGGGCTGATGGCCTGTTGTTATCTACTTTTTTCCGAATTTAAATCCTCGGCGTGTGATGTAATTGAATATTATGCGCAAAAACGAACCCGAGATCAACAGGTAATAAAATAACCTAAATAAAGGGTGTAACGATTGGAAGCCAGAGGCGATATATTCATTATTTTGACCTATTTCTAAAACTCGGGTAATCTCGTTTTTGACTTGAGTGTAAGCAGGAATCCAGAAGATTTCAGTGCTCCATGTGTGGTTTTAAATAATTTAACAATTCTACATCAAAACAAAGATCAACACAAATGTAACGTTCGAATAAAAATTAGATGAATTTGTAGCGAACGTAGTTCACCGATATCACGATGGTGGATATCAATATTTCGTATGGTTTTAATTAAATAGCCCTCGCAAACCAGTGGAAACATGATTGCATTCCATTTCGAACCCCGCGCTTTAGTCAAGGGTGACGTTACAGTGACTCTTTGCACTAAATCTTTGACAACGATTGTAAAATGGCAAATGATTTAGAAACCTGTATTTTGGTTCACGATCAACACATATTTTTGTGACTCAGAAAAATTTATGCAGATACCCAGAAAAGAGAACTGTTTAGAATACTCGTTGTGCCTTCGATCGCGAAATATCATAGAATACAGTGATCTGTGCAAAGACGAAAGCGAAAGCTATTTGATCTTAAATAAATCTATGCTGGATAATAAGAAAAGTGAAACATTTAGGAAGATATTCAAAAAACAAATTACGGTATATCGCGCACATCAACTAGGTTATTCTAAAAATTGGGGATTTACCTAAACCGATGACTTTTGATATTCCTTCCACTTTATCTAGTTATAAACCAAAAGAAACTTCAACAACCAGTAATTATTTGTCGTTGTTTCTTTGAACATTAATTTAAATCTTATTGTTAAACAGGTTGATCAATCCACACTAAATTCTAAATTTTCACATTTATCAGAACTCATCTCATTCTTTTACATTTAAAATCTGAAAAGTTCATTTCCTTAAATTCAAATGATTTTTGCTTAAAAAATAATTGGATGGAACTATGCACAAAACAAAATGACTTTGCATATTTCCATCAATAATTCCCATTACAACGAGAAACAAACGTTAACTGTGGCAGATTTAGAGGGATGAGTTAATGTAAGAGCAAATTTATTGATATAAAGTATCATGTTTTGATCCAAATGCAATCTATTCTAATTGTAAAAAATTAAATCAAAACAAATAAATGGTTATAAAAAGGTGACAAAAAATATCATTTATAAAAGGCTTAAAAACCCTTGTATTTATTGAATTAATTATTAATTTTTTGATTAGCATTTAAATGAATCTATCTATCAATCTAAAATATTCACAATTCTTTGTTTCGTCCGACAGAAAGAATTCAAAACAGTGAGAAGATTTGCAAAGTTTGATATGATGTAAAACTGGTTCATTCTGATAGAGTTCAATTATTTTCATGAAAATATTTGACTTTTACTTGTCAAAGGATAATCAGGAGCATCTGTCGTTTCATCGCGTGTATATTGTACATTTTACTTGTGGGGTTTTTAATCTCTTAAAATTATGAACAGCTATGTTCATGAGTAAATGCACTTATGACATCTAAATCTCAATTTTCGTTAACAGTCAAAAAATAAATTCCTTCTAAAAATAAACTTGACTTCCAAAACTGTTAGATTCGCTGTTTCCAGAAATGTTCATTTGGACACCACTTTTTATCTTATTCAAGGTTTATTCGAATTTCCAACTTTAGTTTTTTGGTGTCATTTGTCTCGAATATTGAACCAGTTTAAGATGTATGGATAAATAATCAACCAAAATATTTTGCTTTCCATGAAAAAAAGTTTCGTTTTAATCAGATTACAATATTTTCCGTGCAAAAAGGCAGACGTTCTGATGATGACATTCAAAGATTCGGACATTAAATTTATTATAACAAGTTAATGATAAATACAAGAAAGATAATTGTTGTTAGACCCATCCAAATTTAAGTAAACAACTGTACATATTCTACTCGTGAATCTGAACGCATATTTTAACGACCCTCAAAGATATAATCTTTATAAATTTTAATTTATTTTTATAATAAATACAACGTCTAACCTTTAAATATCATCATCGAATAATCGGTCTTTTTGCACGAAAATGGTTTAACTTGTTAAAATTAGTCCTGGAAATGATTTTCAATATCCTGAAAATTGAATAAAATTTACACAATTGAACAGTAACTTCATGTAGTTTAAAAAACCATGTTATTCGGACCCAAAAATTTCTTGTGACAATCTATCAAGATTATTCTAACTTCCACCAATTCAAATGTTATTTTCTAATTCTAAACATGTTTAAAAGATCAAAAATCGAGGATATTAATATTTTTACTTAAAATGCATACTTCATTGTGAATGTAGACGCCTGACCATATTGGGAAACAGCTTTTTGATTCTATTTAAGTACAATGACATTTATCGGCTGCTTCTAATTTTTATCGCCAATTATATTAACGGTATAAGAGTAATCAAATTCAATAACTGACGAATTCTAGTTATCAGATCGTCTAGTTAAATAATTAATTTTATTCATGTGGGATTTGTTCTAAACTTACACTGTATTATTTGTGATAAGTCAATCGAAATGTGATGTCATTTTATAAATAATAACAAACAAGCTTATCTACATAATTTTACGAAATCTTATACATTTTCTAATCATAGGTTTGCAAAAGAGTCTTTACATGCAATATGAAGACGACCAATCAAGTACAGGTATAGGAAAATTAACATAGCTTCTTCATCTGAATCCCTGACTCTATCCTACGAATCCCCTGAAGATTCATAACATTTCAGTTCGTTTTCATATTTAGTGTCTTCGATGTTTGAATTTTTAGTCTTTCTGGATTGAAGATATTTATACTTCTGGTTTTGGGTGAGGCTCAAATTATATTCTCTTATTTTAGGCATGTTAAGAAATCCTGTCGCCATCAATTTTGCTATGATTGACTGTCTTTTTAAACCTGACACATTTAAGACAACCTTCTTCTGCAGATAGCTTATAAAATTATCTATCAACACCTTTTAAAACTGAGCCAATTTATATCAATCAAGCTATATTAGGGTTTGGGGCCTCGAATTTGTAGACTATCGGAATTTAATAAATATTAATCGAAGCGATGAAAACTGCCAATAAATAATGTCCAGAATTTAAAGCTGTGACTATGACGAAATTCTCTCAGTCGAAATAGTTTAGATGCATGCATTTTATCAATGAATTTGTCAATGATAGTTAAAATAATTCATCCTGATTGTATAGAGCCATGCCGATGTGCTCTAGATCCATTAAATATTCTTCAAATAATTATGTGAAGATTTTTTGAAATCAACAGCTGGATCAGGAAAGCATTCGATGGTTGTGTACCTGAACCAGTTTCAAGAAATCCATAGAGGTAGAAATATTCAAATATATGAACCATTTCGTTTGATATTCTTCATTTTCTTCGATTATACTTTTGATTGTTGTGGCATAAATGATATACTTTGGGGTTACTTTTGATAAGATAATTGCTTCACAGAATGCGAAACTTAACTCGTCCAAACGGATAAATATTTTGTTGTAATCCGGTGCAATACTTTCTCGTGTTCATTATTAAAATTAAAACAGCAAAAAACTCATTGTCAGTTTACTAACCAAAATCGAGACAGTAGAACTACAAAAATATTTTTTAAATAGAAACTTTCTTTTATATCATTCATCACATGTCGTTTTTTCTCAAGTAAATTTTACGATGAAAAATTGTAAATGACAACTCATCAGATATTGTTGGTTCTACTGAAAGAAATTTATGACATTACATCTGAGCACAATGATCGATTTATCAAAGCGCGCTGTTTTTAAAGTGGGATCGTTAGGATGGAAGGTCTAATCTCAAATACGATTTTGGTGTATCCTAAAATCTAAAATAGCAGAGTTTCGCTCATGAAAAATGATTCGGATTTGTACATTGATTAATTTTTTTTTCTGATTCTTAGGCTAGATTCTAGTATTTCAAGTGACCAGTAGTTAATTTTCATTCCACTAAAACCAAACTTATATCCGAGACATCAAATTCATAAAACGAATGTTTTAAAGTCAATTTTTACGAACACAAGGCACTTTAACCCGAAAGTAAAGACAACCTTGTCAATTATTGAAGAAACTGAAAAAGGATCGGAAAAGCCATATTGGAAAAACGCTCAATATGTCCTAGTCTCACAAAGTGAAATTTATATGCATTAATTACTTTTATTTGGCTGTTTATTTCATGGATAATACTGAGAAATGGAAAATTAGTTTTTTTGGTGTTCGTTTATTTGAAACAAGTTTTAAAATGATTTCAATGCATAAAACGAGTATCTTTTCAAATGGCCAAATGAAAATTTAATGATAGTCTGGTTGATATATTGTTCAAGGTTTTTTTCATTGAAAATAGTGGGAAACAACCATTTTTCAAGTTTACATAAAACAAAGTCAATTTTTGATGGAATATGTTGACTGGCGTTGTTAGTTTTTAGAAATGAATGTATCAAAATGAAACTTAAAATTAGAAATTTTCAAAGTTTTTAAAGAACACGGATGATTAAATTCTGTAAATTAACACTATCAGATGTTTCAATTTGCTCCTCTCATCTCATACATATACAGTAAGCCTATACATCATTAAAAGTTTAATTTGAGTAACAATCGCCTCAGATAATATTTGGATTGTTCCATATTGTGTATTGTCACAAATTACGTAATTTAAACAAATTTGAGTATTACTTCCCTAATTGACCAACATATTTTGTTTATAAATGATTTGTTTGATAGATATATGATCAAATGATGCACATAATTCAATATTGGTGTATCCTAAATTAATCCCTCCAGAATCAATCAAATTTTAGCTTAGTTTGAATTTCGCTCATAAATGAATATAAATGGTATAGCCTTTAAACATAATACCAAACTGATCCCATAGACAAATTTAAAGTGATCTGATCAGGAGAGCTAAAACCTGGGTATGAATGGTTGGTAATTGTTTTTTGTTATCAATTAAGTTTTTAGATCACGCATATTGGATCACAATGATGCTTAATTGGTGTACCGTAAGAATAATTCAGATACAATATTATGTTTGAAGTGGTGTTCCTAACATCTCCAAAATCAAATCTGCAATTGCATGTTCATTCTGTTAGCTGTTCTAGCATGGCGTCGAGAACTCAAAGCGACCGAATAGCCCCGAAACCATCACGCAGGAGTCTGGGTCCGGAGTGACACTTTAATAGGTTAGGAACATTCCTCTTATAGGCTGTTCTAACATTTGTAATTCGCCTAATTTTAGAGACGATTCATGAATCCTAATTTATTTTATTTCCAAGGATGTTGTTTTAGAATTAATCAACTCAAATAAATTTTCAATTAAATGAAGATTCAGCTTTATATTTGACCATACATCATCGATTCATTTTTTGGGATCATTTTAATTTTTAAATTATTATTATTTATTTGCGATGCATCGAATACCTTAGAATTATTCGACGTTTGAGAAACAATAAATTAGCATTTACGCCTAAAAAAAAGAAAAATATCTCTACTTTTTGTCGAAAACAAAAATGCAACATATAAATACTTTTTTGCGTTTCTATTTGTACGTGACATCAAACAGCGAAAATGGAGTTCGTAACCCTTAAAAACAATTTTTTATTACATTTACGACGCTTTTGTATGATATTCATTAAATTTAGGTCAAACTTTGATTGACTCATTGTTGTGTATGTCTCTCAATTATTCATGGTTTGATTTAAACCCTGATTAAGAATCAACACCTGCAATTCATCTTCGAATCAAGACAACCTGACACAAGCATTTTACATGACCCAAGAAACGAAGGAACTGATTTATTAATTTAAATTTATCTTTTAATTGTGGTAACCATTAACAAATCCAGTTATTCGAATTGCACTAAGTTTCCAGTAAAGTGATAAGACCAATACAAATTGTTAATTTTGATTTAATTAATAAATCCAAAAAAGTTATTTTGAATTATTAAATAAATTCGAGATTGATGGTGAGAGTTTTGATAAGAATATAAAGGTTTAACAGGGAATACAGGTATGAGATTGTGCTTTAGCAATATGAATGGCATGCTTAAAATTAAAATGGTATCTTATTTTGAAGTAAATTAGCAAAATCTAATTTGATCATTTAATTGTCTCTGGTTTATGTAGTTTGGCCTATCTCGTCTCATTCTAATAATCATAGCTAAAGTAATAATTTAAAAAATAATAATTGGACATAAATTTAATATTCGCTTGTTAAAATTCTCAAGTAAAAGAAGTTAATATATTTATCTTTCTATTTCTTATAAATCAGGAAATGTATTTGAGCATCTGTTTTGTCTGATGGCTTTAGATTCGACCTATTACACTTAATCACCCATTAAAAATCGTATTGAATGTTAAAAAAATGTCTGAATCAAATTAAATTGCTACATTTTGTATTTTCTCACTGTTTTAGTGAATTTGTGATACAGACTTTAAAAGCCCTGCTTTTGTTATAGTTCGCGAATTTGGTAATAAAACCATATATACTTTTAATTTAGCTCTATGTGGGGTTTTAAGACTGACTCAAGAAGTTTATAAACAATACTCAAGAATGTATTCTATTGTGTCAAAAATATTCAATAAATGTATATTCTGGCAATGTCCAAGTGTTAATTTAAAGATTAACTATAATTAAAATACATCTTGATATTTTTTAAATTTATCAACGTAAAGTATTGGCCAGATGCCTTTACCTTAATATTTACAAGGAAGTTTTATTCGGGATGTTTTCAAGGATTAAATTTATAACCTTGAGACAAATAACCTTTTTAATTATTTTTATCGAATTACACCATTTACCGTTCCGAATTTCCAATTTTTTGAATGAAATAAATTTGAAGTTTTTAAAAATGTATTTCAAGAAGACCACTCCACTGAATTTAATTGTGATGTATCAGGAGTAAATAAATTTGCTTGACACTCGAGATATCAGAACACCATGGATCTTTCTAGTGATAAAAACAAACATTTTCTCACTAAATTTTACTCAGTAGAGACGATTGAAGGGGAAATTTATTCTAATATTCAGCATGAATGTTTTTAAACAACTGTTTCGGTCATCTCAGCAACTTTTGGCAAGTCTTAAAAAAAGAACTGAGACCCTTGAATTCTTATAGTGACAGTAAATTTCAAAAGAATTGAATCGTTAACTTTTTTTTAAAATCTGAAATTAATTTTTTCGTACAAAATAGAAATTGGGAAAGGGAAATGGTGTATCATGAATTTTAAACTATCGGGAAAATTGGATTTTATTCTATCATAAATGTTTCAACACAAACAATTGAAATGATACGGTCAGTTGGATTAGATTTTATCTGGATGGTTGAAAAAATTCTAAAATGTCTAATTTAAACATTTTTGTAAAAACATGAGGTAAACATTTGTATACAGTCGTGGACATTCAATTTTCCAGAATGCGGAATGCATTTTTAAATTAATCCAAAGAAAAATCAAAGAGGTCGAAACTCAATGGATGAGCCAGGAAGCTAAAATTTTTTCTATGTTTCGGGTTATGCTGACAATCTTAAATAGTTTCTTACGAAGACTGAAACGTGATTTAATTACTTTTAAATAGTTACACCGATTTTCGTTATATTGTCAAGGTGTATAGTGTTATCGGTGGCTTGTATGGGGGATTTTATCTATATATTATGAACCAAATTTGAAATTTATGCATGCAAACTTTTCGCTAGTAGAAAACTAATTTTGTTAATGCTCAGACTTTGTAAATTTTTAAATTGTTATACATTATTGATATGCCTTGTTCGATGTTTTGTAGAAGCTAAAATTACATAAATCTTGAATATATGCTGTGCTTATTTGGTATTTCAGAATAATCTAAAAAGCCAGACATTTTCAATTTCCACACAAATACAACAGTTCGGTGTATGTTAGAATTTTATTAAATTTATTTTGTAAGCTTAAAAATATTTGTAAACAACGTAGCAAAACCAACCCAAGGATATATAGCATGTAACATACTGAATTATAACTTTCATATCAATCCACTTAGTTTTTATATCATAAGTGAAAAAATAAAAAATGATAGCGGTGGGATTCGAACCCACGCCCTTTCGGACTGGAGCCTAAATCCAGCGCCTTAGACCACTCGGCCACGCTACCTTACAGTTCTTCGTATGCAATAGTATAAGAATGTACAATAAAATTTTTTTATTATGAACAACTCAGAAATTGAGATTATATTTATAATAGCTTCAAAGTATTATCCGCCCACAAGTCTTTTAAATTTTTTTTAAACTCATCCTATTTTTAGGATTCGACGACAAACAAATTAAAACACTGAATTATACGAATCAATTAGTTACGAAAAGCCAGAAAAAACTATTACGATTTTCAGTTGTTGGTTCTCACATTTATATTTTTTCGAAAGTACATCATCCTTGGCCCAATAAGACCAACTTCACATTAAATCCATTGTCTCTAATCAGGGTGCCTGCTCGTTTCACAGGAAAATGTCCATACATGTTTTTCAAAAACAATTAAACTGCTTCTCTTACATCATTTCCCGTTACGAATTTTCGACTTTCAGACGTGGATATTCAAAAGATCTTTATTTGCTTTTTTTTATATAAAAGAGTAGAGTGAATATTCGAAAGATTCATGCCGTTCGGCTACAACAAATCTCAGCAAATTCCAGCTAGTATTAGACTCGAGAATTTACGTGCATATTCCCATGACCCCATAAAATAGTATCTATAAATTTTCATCTAATTTTACCATACAAATTCAAATACGGAATTTTTGAATATCCTGATAGTAAAGTGGAAAATTCGGAACGAGAAACGGTGTGTAGGAACAAAAACAGCGCTGAATACCATAAACTATAAACTCGGATCGGCAAAACTGGGAACACTAAAAGGCGTTATATCCACATCAATTCAACCTTGACATTGCGGGTTATTAAAATTTTCATAACTGGGTGCAATCTTTTCGAAAATAGCAGCATGGAAAGTTATGGTTGAAAAGGCAGTGGTTGGGTATTTATCCATTCAACCTAGAGGGCCATAGACAACCCTATATTTCGGACCAACTAATCGATGATGAATAGAATGTAATGTGGGTCACGCATTAACCCTCATCTGCGGACTCTATTGGCCGTTCGCTCTACAATTTTGGTGAAGTTTTAGAACTGAAAAATTGACGCTTAAGTATTTGTAGGCCACTAGTTCCAAGTTGAACTTCGATAATTGAACAATAATGAAGTTTTACTAACATTAAAACCGGGTGCTCGATAGAAGTGAGATAAATGATACCTGAAACTCTGAGGAAAATCAAATTCAGGGTCTAAAAACTTGAAAACCCCCTTTGTGGGCAAAACAATTTCCTGTTTGGTTAAAACAGCACCACATTTTATGACATTTCATAAAATAATGCGATTTTTATATTACAACTGAGTCTTTTCCTGATAATTTGTATGAATAAAAATATTCAAAAATCCTTTAGCGAATGAAACACGTCAAATGAAACCTCTTTCTTACTTCAATAAAGGCGAGTATCTGAACGTCATCATCACTAAAGACTAAATCTTTCAAAAATCACCCATCAATTGTTCCTGTGTTCTTAAAGGTTCCACCAACAACAAGAATATTGCAGCTAGTTTTAATTTAGCAATCTTGTTTACCATGTTGAAGCATAAATTAAGTCACCGATGTCTTTTACTTTTAAAATATATCATAAGTTGAAATTTTGTTGCATATTTATGTAGTGCTTTATTTTTCATGTTTTCAGAAAAATCAATTTAGGGTAAAGCAAGTTAAAATTCTGCGCTAGTTCGATAGTTTAAAATATATTAGAATAGTATATAGTTCCGAGGCATTTATAAAATAATATTCAGGTTTCGAAGTTTATTACTATCAATAAATGCGTGTGTAGATGGCTCAATATTCTCGTGATTACTTTAAAACCATCTTCAGATGTTTTGTCATTCCCATAATCCTATATCTAATCGTGTTGGTGGTTCCAAAATAATGGAAGGGAATAACCAAAAATATTTCTTGTGAATAAAATTCTCTCATAAAATAAGGCTTTCTTGGCTATTGGTGAAGACAGGGTTGTTTTTGATAAAAAACCAATTAAACCATTTGGTAAATTTTCGTAACAGACGAGTCAAATAAACCAAAAGCATTTATTTCTTAGAAAATTTGTCGAGGTTAATCAAAAATGAAAAAGAGACGAGTATAAATACTATGTATTTATATTAGTCCAATTTGAGATTCGTTTAAATCGAATTCTTCTGCATAGACGACCCTTTGACCATAGAAAAATATTGCTAAATTTAGATCTAAAATTTAGAGAGATGGTATTTTTCATTTTCCAAATAAGTGTTACACAAAACAATATGAAAAGTACGATTGGAATATGTTGGGTAATCATTTGTTCATATTTTTCTAAGTTAGACAATTTATTACGATATGAGTTATATTGAAGCTTTATACTGGAAAATTTACTACAAGATTGATTAAAAATGTTTTTAGGACATGTGGATATCTATTAAATTTTACCACAAACCTTGCATGTATCGACACTTGAATCCAATCGAATGATACTATCGAAGGTGTAAGATTTGAATATTAACGTATTCTCGAGATAACAAAATACCTATTATTATATTGACTTACAAAATATGTGATGGGGATGCATAATTCCTCTGGGTATTTCCAAACGAGCAAATTCTCATTGTAAATATAGTTTAACTGCGTTGGAGCTTTTATTTCGTTAAATATCGAAAATTGAATCTGCCTTCCGACTGTTATGTTTGCCAATTTAACAACCGCAACAAATCGATGACAGGTTCCTGAGTGTGGCATAGTCAATTTTTTAGATCCTTGTTGAGTTGTTTTCATCACATAATTGTTAGTATCCCTAAATAACAAAGTTACTATACCAGTCTCTTAAGGTAATTTCATAAAAAGTGTCGGGGCCTAATCTACTCCCATTCCATTCCAAGGTTAATTCAAGACTTGTATAAGTATGAATAAAATTGACGATCAAAGGTGATGCCGCTTGATTAGACAATATTTTACCACAAAATTGGGGCTCGTCGTTTCCATTTTCACAGTCTTTGATTCCGTTACAGTAATCGTTCATTTCTACACATGCATTCTCTTGACAGACAAAAGAATCTTGTGTGCAATTGTTGGCAACTAGTTAATGATTGATGTACGATGGCATTTGTACTCATCAGACCCGTCGATACAATCGCTGAATCCATCACATTTTTGCTCGACTTTGAAGCACTCAATGCCAGTGATGCATTTTTGCATTTTTGGCCCTGGACATTCATATTTCACCACTGATTAGTAAAATTCTTACCACAGCTACTCTCATCGGACCCATCCTCACAATCTATAAATCCGTTACATATATCAGTTTTTTGAACGCATTTATCCCCACATTTTAAAAAGCATTCCAGATCTCCAAACGAATACTTTTTACCTAAATAATACATGTGTTTACATTTAATTTCATCGCTTCGGTCAGAACAATCTATGTTGCCATCACAGAATTGTGATAGTTTAATGCAATTTTGTTCACAAGATAACTCCACGTCTCTACATATGGATTCTGTAAGTTGAATGACAAACTTCTAGAATATTTCTCGTCACTGTTGTCACCGCAGTCATTAACGCCATCCAGCACCTTATAACTCGGGATACACTTTAAGTTGTCGCATTTAAATTCAGATGGTTTGCATTCTGATGCTAAGTAAGCACAAAGTAAACCAATGAGACAGTATTTTTCATCGGACCCATCAGGACATTCTGTTCGACCATTACAAACTGCAGAACTATCAACGCAGGTTATCTTATCATCACACAAGTATTCATTCTTTAAACATTCTAATTTATTAAATCCGAACCTTTCTGGCATCCTATTTCATCAGAGGAATCCGAACAGTCGTAGATTCCATCACATCGCCGGGTCTTCTCGACACACTCTCCCGAATTACATTTATAAGCGTCCGCTGAACTACCTGAATTTGTGAATTAACATACAATTTATCAAAAACTCGCTAGTGCATGTAATATAGCCTTGGAGCTTCATCCCATCTGGACAACTACATGTAAATATTTGATGTGAGATTTGGCAAAAATGTGAGCACTGAGCCGACAAACAAGTTTTGACTGAATTATTAAAAATGATACAATAATTTGTCTTTAACAGAAGTTTAGAGCCTGTTATTGTGTCGGATACTGTGGTCACAATGTTTTTAAAACGGATTTGATTTCGTCTCACAACCAAATTATGATTTTTCACACGAAATACGTTCACGACATCCTTATCAGATACATGATGGTTTATGATTTCAATCGAAAAATTGGTTCCAGGAATAAAATTGTTGAATTTAAGTGTTCTGATTTTGAGATTTACGAGTAAGGTTTTTGACTCGTGCAAAAAATTGACTGCGTCGACATTTTGTGATGAATTAAAATCGTGAATTGGTCTTCCATGCATATCACAAACAGTGATTTTAAAAGGTGAATCAACGAGTTCCCCAAAGTGTTCAGAATAAACTAAAGTTCTGAATAATTAGAAAACCACTACCCTACGTCCGATAAAATATAAAACCGCGATACCTGTTTTTTCAATAACGTTTGGATCGCCTTATCATCTGGTTTCAATCGCTTAAGCTCATTTTGCGTGCTAAAGTACACGGAATTTCCGGTGTAATCCCATGCTATTTGACGTATGCCGCCCATGCCGAATACTTTTATCAGTCTTTTTGATTGCTCGATCTCCGGCAATCCATAGTTCATCTTATAAATCCCATCATGATATGCCAAATACAATTCTCTTTTATACAGGTCAATATCGTATGAAATGACGTCAAACATAGTAAAATTGAGGTACATTATCAGTCCGTAGCCTTTTATTTCAAACTTTGTGTAATAAACCCCGTGTTCAGTTTTAAATATCAAAACATTCTCAGATTCTGGGTCATTCTTAGCGTACCTGATAAATGACATAAATTATGGGTGTAGTTTGGCATAATTTGATCTCTTCTTTTGCATGTATTATCAGAATAAAATGAATATCTGTAAATAAAATTTATTACCTTGGTTTGTCAGAAATATATTCACCATGCTGGCAATCAACTTTGGTTCGTAAAAAATCGGGATCCGGTTCGCAGTCATATTCACCCAAACGATAACCGTAATTACTTGATAATCAAACTTTATACCATTTAAGATCATTTTCACTACAAATGCAGCTGATGTCATTTAAGCTATTGAGTATTTTTTCCATGTTAAAACAAAAGCTATTCAGTTTTCGTTTTAATGCAACTTTACGCTTTCCTAGAATGCACATGGCCTTGCTAAGCTTAGGTTCAGGTATGTAATCTTCCCTGCTACAATTACGTTCTGTTAGATATTTCAAGATACTGAAAATGCTTGAAAAATCAACATTTATTAATGTCCAGGTCTTTCCGACATTTTCGTGAGCCAAAATGATCACTTGTTTTAAATCGTCGTGTTCAAATGTGGTTATTTTTTCAACTGTGATGTTCTTTGAGAGAGTAACACTTCTCCAATTAGCCCCATGATCAATTGAGTAGCTTGGTAACATTAACTTTACTGAAAGTTTCCGTCTGATTCAAATGCAACTATGATTCCACCTTGATCCAGTGCCGTGAAGTAACTCACTGATGTTTTCCCCTTTAATGTTTGTGAAAATTTACCAGATTCCAAGAACGACCGAAATCCTCCGAAATAAAAAGTCCATCGATACGATGATGGTCTAGAAGTAGATAACCTATTAATACAAGTTTTACCGAACGCAAGTAAAAGGTTTGGAGTGAACTCAAATGTCAGAAAACGTGAATCGCGAAAAATGCATCTGTCGGCGAGTAAAAAATCACAATCTATTACATTATTTCTCACTTTGATTTATACATTGGTTAATGTGGTAGGGTTGGTAATCCAAAATAAGCCACGTTCGTCCAAAATTGAACGACAAAAGAGAGTCGTATTCAAAGTAGTTATAATATATCCTGGAATATATGATCCCCGGACTATTTTTAAAGAACTCAAAATTTTTGCAGGCCTTGTATCTGGTAAAAAAAGGAGGTACTCGTTTTCATATACTAGTATCGCCGAAATTTTTGTAAATAGCATATCTTTATATGAGCCTCCATATAAAATTTCGTGGGTTTCGTTGAAAGTGTCGATATATATCTCGTTTAAATCATTGGCATAAATATCAGCAAGCTAGAATGAGCCGATATAATACGACTAAACCATCTTTCTCTGGATAAGTCACTCTCTTTAAGGGTCCGTCGTTTAATGACACATACACGTTCAGCCTATCAACATCTTTTGCAATGTTATTTTCATAATATATCGCAAAAAACAGGGAATCTTTTCGGTGGATCTCGTTACATCTCTCTAGTATGGTTTGAGATGCAGAGGTGGTTAAAAGCGTTCCCTTTATCAAGGAAGTAGAATATTGGTCGTTTGCAATATCTCTAATCATAAAGTCTAACGTTTTGTGTAGTAAAAATTCGGATTTTGATAAAACCTATCAGAAAGTGCGAATACCAAACAAAGTCTTGCACAGATTCAGAGTATTTTTTGAATTTATGGCCGCTATCTTGTGAAATGTGAAGCTGGAATCATGGTTAGGTATACCTCATTGTTTTTGAGAACAACTGCAATATAGTGTTGAAGCGAGGGGTGAAGTACTATCTTTGAAATCTCCTGTTTGAAATAAAAGCTCCAAGTGGTTTTCCCGCTATCTGCCGTGAAATAAATGGATTTTTCATCTAATGAAATAAACGCAAAAATATTAACGCCAGAATTCACCTTGATCACTTTATTTTCTTCATTTTGCCTATTGAAAAAATCGATTCTTCGATAAGTATTGTTAATCAGATCGAATGAATATATTTCGGAACTGGAGGAATAATAAAAACTTATTTCTGAAAAAGATAATAACAGTTTATGGTTTTGTTGGTCCAAGAAAGAATAACAAAAATAGAAATCGGATGAAAAGTTGAAGTGTTTCTATGTTTACAAAAATTTATACCATCTCGGCTTTTATATTGACAGTCATAGTGTCTGATGGATCACCATCAGGGGAACTCAGTGCAATCCTCTCACTTTTAGTCAGGATCGCCAGCATTTGTAAAACCACTGCAAGACAATAACACGCAGACATTAAAGGCCAGTTTTGTAGAAATAAATTGATACACATTGTATCATAGCTAAACGTTAAGAAGATTAGGCCACCCTACCTTACTTGTGTTAATCTGACTCTATAATCCTGTTCAGGAAATACCGGGCTACCAACAATTTAATGAAACACCTCTCCACCAATTCTCTTATTTCATAGTGTTCTGTATTCAAAATGCATAAACTAGGGTAGTTTTAACAGCTCCCTAGTTAGTTTTATGATGCCAAATAAAGTGTTCTAATAAGAGAGATTTTACTGTATGAAGAATAATTATTTAAAAAATATTGATCATGTAACAAAAGCGTGGAGATTAACTCCTTCATTTGTAAAACAAAAAGTAAACGCATTTTTTAAGCCGGTTATTTAGAGAGACAAATTCAGTGGCAATATTTCAATTTCGAATTTCAAAAAGGACAATTTGAGTGGAATGTACAGGGTTTTGCGACCAATAGCGGCACTTGTATTGAAATGTATAAGAATAGAAGAAAAATGCTCTCAAACGAAATGAAAAAAATATACTTCCAAATGGTGGTGTTGGAAGGCCAAAAAGTTACAGCTGTAAGCAGAATGTTGCATATTCTTAGGTCCATTATACAAACTTCACTTAACCAAATTTAACCCGATGGTACCATCATAGAATCACGTCGTGGAGGTACAACTGTCACAAAATTGACACCGGAAATCGAAAGGAAAATAATACAACTTGTTTTATGACAACTGCACGATGACTACCTTAGATATTGTCGAAAAACTAGGCATCACCGTGAATGAAACCACAGTCTGGAGGTGGCTAAATAAGTTACACTTTTCGTGGAAAATGACCAGACCTGTGACTATACTTCGAAATGACCCAACTGTCAAATCTGAAGGGAAAGCTTTTGTCGAGTGGTACCAGAATATGACGTCTCAATATCAACACAACATCATTATTTATAAAGATGAAAGCCCATTCAACCTCCAGATATTCAAATCGCACGGATGGGCTTTGGTTGGTGAAACACCCAACCCCGTGATTCCAACCTCAGGAGGGCCGACTGTATCAATGATACTTGCATTGAATTCCGTCAATATCATATATAGCGAAGCTATAATGGGGTGAGGTGTCAATTCCTCAACATTCAACGAGTTCTTCGCAAAAATAAGAGAAGCCCTTGGAACGGAACAAATGTACACAATTGATATGGATAATAAGCGATTTCACCATTCAAACCCTGAATTCTACGACCATTATACCATACGAAATAAAATATCTACCAAGATACAGTCCATTTCTCAATCCATGCCAGGAAGCCTTCAGCCTGATCACAAACAAGTGAGGAGAGACTCACGACCAACCGGAGCCAAAGACCTAATACAAAGAATGAGGTCTGCATGTGCCACTGTCACA
Source organism: Thelohanellus kitauei (assembly GCA_000827895.1). Taxonomy (NCBI): domain Eukaryota; kingdom Metazoa; phylum Cnidaria; class Myxozoa; order Bivalvulida; family Myxobolidae; genus Thelohanellus; species Thelohanellus kitauei. The sequence goes on from JWZT01003873.1 coordinate 62,470, forward strand.
AGTGCTCAATTTTTGGGATTTTTCCTACACAGTGAATCTTTTTCGAATATGTGCCTTAACAAACAAGACATTCCTTAAGACTAAAGTAGTGCTTATCTCAAACTTTACATCAATTAATGTTATTGTGTTTTGTTACTTCTTTTGATACTCTGTGTAATTCCTTGCTACATTTCGTGTTATTGGTTGATGTAAACCGAGTTATTGGATGCAAAACGAGATAACGGTAACCATTTTTTCACCTTGTAAACCCATGCTTAATATTATTTTTTTCATTTTAGTGGATAAGGTACTTTTTATGTTAAAAAATTATTTAAAATATTGTACTATTTGTCTCCACGATTCGCACTTCTGGTGGCAAAACCCGGTATTACTTCGCCTCAAAATGAAATAAAATAGTTAGTTGAGTAGAAAAAATCGTCCGGTTGCAGGCTTTTATTTGATATTGCAGCCAACTGCTCGCACTCGTTAAAATTTATGTGGAACTCTGTCAAAACTGCACGAAATTCAAAAAATAGTTATTTTGGAATTCCAGTGCCATGCTGTGTATTTCACATTTATTTGTGATAGAATTTGTCAAAAAATTCTAGGAATAAATTAAATTGCGGCGAGGTCATGAGTAAATTTCTACCCATTTTTAGTAGAGAGCACGCGTTATGCTTAGATTTGAGATTACTAACATTCTCTGAAATTTTGGTGAAAATTGCAGCTTTACAATAGATTGTCCAACCATATAGACATGATATGAAAGAAAAGTGAAGTGAATATACTAGGGCGTCCAAAGTAAAAGTGGGTTCCTTCCAACATAAAAACCAAAAGCGAGAACCCATTTTACTTCCCAAGCCAGGTCCGAAACGATATTTATTTTGATAACGCGGGTACAATGTATATTCTGTGAACTGAGTTAGGGTAGTAGTCATCGCTTTTTCATAGAATCAGTGTTCAAACCGAAAAGAATCGACTATAGCCACGACGCGCATAATCATACACCAAAAATTAATGTCGGTTGCCTTGCCTTATGTTGTTGGTATTTCTGGAGGGATGTGTGCCGGAAAGGTAACTATTTTTCATAGCTATTTTTTTCACTAATGCCAGGAGGAGTTGTCTAAGATTATTGTTGATCACGTCATTTCGAAAGTCCCCTCAATTGATTCCGACTCCTTAGTGATTCTTCCAATGAATCTATTTTATGCACTAGATCAGGATGCCAGAAACGATTGGCGGGAGATGAATTTTGATCACCCAAGTATTGACCAAATAATAACAGATTCGTTTGACCGAGTTCATTTGGTCCAGACCTTATCTGATTTAATTCATGGGCGTACAGTTGTTCTTCACGAATACGATATCAAGGAAAACAAACAGTTGAATTAACATAATCTAGGAAAAGTTCATTTTCTGTCGATGGTTCAAAAATCAAGCTGATCATCCTGGAGGGCATGCTGAGTTTGTACTTTCCCGAGGTTCGAGATCTTTTACAGTTTTCAATTTTCATTGACGTTGATCCTGAAACTAGATTAATTCGACGATGTTTGCTGTTTTTGACTGTAGTTGTTAAAGATACTGCTCAATTTAGTCGTGATATAGATGATGTGATTGATAATTACACGAGATACGTGAAACCATGTTACGAATCATTCTGTCAACCCGTACATACTCACTGGTTTAAGTTAGACCAAAAAATTCGCTTCTGTAGTGCTGCCACGAGGATTATCGAATGAAGGTACTTTTGATTTTATTCAAAGTTGCACTCAGTGTGGTCCTAAATCAGATCGTCGATACTATTTTGCATCGTTTTCCAAAGCAGGTGGAATTAATATAGGGAAATGATTGTTATAATTGATCTCTTAAATGTCACCATAGTTTGACCTAGGTTTGAAAATAAATATAATTTTCAACTAATATCGTTTATAGAATTATCAAATTTTCTTGGCCGATTCATCATATAAATGTTGAGTTTTATATATTTACATCATTTCTACTTCAATATGTTCGACTTTCCGATGACTACACTCAAAGGTTCACACAATGCTTTTTTGTCAGAAATTAAATGATAACTTTTAGATATAATCTTGCTGTTATGCTAAATCCGATCTCTGTAAACGACTGCTCATATTCGACTCGTTAATATAACTTCATATCCCCAAGATCCTAAAAGATAGAATCATGATAAATTTTAGTTATCATTTTAAAATAAAGGCTTAAATGGAAACCCTGAATGCAATAATCTGATAGTCGGACATCTTTAACCGGAAATTGTGAAAAACAACAACTTCAAATTCATTCACAGTATTCGCTAAGTTGTTAAATGGAGAGGAATTCTGAAAGTACCATTATGATTCTACTTGGCTTAAGTACGTTTATCATTAAATGTATTTATAAATCGTGTTGCCTTTAACTTGTCCGTTATTATACGGTTCTTTCCGTTGCCTTTATGTCTGTCGTATCTCGATAAATTTTCTTCATTTTGAAATAAGTATTAATATAATTCCGTGGAGTATAAACTACGAAGTCGGAGGTTACACCACTTTTCGTCCAAAAATTAAGTCATTTAAAAGAACATTTATAAATTTTGAAAATTCTAGCTTCAATGACCTGGGAAAAGGGCTTATATTCATGGATCTAACATATACAACCGTTTACGGAGACTGAATTGAGCCTAAGAGCAATAATCTGCCTCAAATTTATAATTTATTCATTATATTTAAAATTATCGGAATTGTATTACTGAAGATCGTATAACTCTCAGTAGATTATTTAGAAATACAGTCGATTCCGCTTAATTGGGACAGTAAATTTAAGGTCACAGTACACATTATGTTAAACATATTCTCAAGAAAAAATATGTACAGTAATTGGATATGATGTGTAGTCTCACAGCTGATCGACGCATCATAAGCCGATCTTATCAAGTTACCAACACACCTCGCACGTGAACAGTGCGTGAACTTATTTGTTAACAATTTTATTTTTCTAAGATTTGACCCATCCTAAAATGCCAAGAAATGATTTGACACTTTACAGTAAAATTTCTTTGCTAGATAAAATAAAAAGCCAGCCACTTAATAATAGTAATCGTCTGCTCGCTGAGATAACTGCTGTACCAAAATCTACCATATCGCGTGTTGTACGACAAGAAAGTCAATTGCGTGAGGAATTGGTATATCAAGAAGAACAAGCAGGAACATTCAAAAGAAAACGCAAGGAGAAGGATCCCTACGTCGAAGAAGCATGAGATCAATGGTTTTCTATTGTAAGTGGCAAAGGCGTAAATATCAACGACGCAATATTGAAGGAAAAGTCAGAGGAGTTAGATAAAAAGCGACGTCGCAACGATTTCAAAGCAACTGATAGTTGGTTATCG
>JWZT01003873.1:71386-87193 GCA_000827895.1 Thelohanellus kitauei
TTTTTTTAAAACTGAGACGATGAGCGAACTGAGAAGATCGTCATTGCGTACATTGATTATTGAGGAAAGTACTGATATTTCCTTCTAAAAATGCTGATTTTATATTTCAAGTATCGGGCAGAGACGGAAATTATTACAAAACCATATTTGGTCGAATTGTGAAGTTGATCTCATTCGACCAGGTCCATATTTTGACAGAAATATAAAAATTGTACTGTGAAAACGAACATTCTCTTTAGAAGATGGCGATGATTAAATCAGATTGTACATCAGCTATGCTAGGAAAATATAAGTGAGTGGCAGCTATTCTGAAACGTGAGATACATAATCTTTGGGAACTGCATTCCGCTGTTAATTGTGAAGACTAAGCTGTAGAGGATGCTTGGAAACAAATTCCATTGATGATAGAAATTGAATTATTTCTAAGAACAGCGAATACAATGTTCAGCAGATCATCCGTTAATAATGAGAAAGTTAAAGAATTGGCCAAGGCAGCCTAAAGTGACGTAATTGCATTTTTGCCGGTGCATGAAGTGAAATGGTTTTCTAGACATTTACTGTTACTACATATGTGAGAAATTACAATACGCTGATTAACTATTTCACTGACGAGTTAAGCCATACAAATAATCCAATCGGTAAGTAATGTTTAAAAATGTTTCGAAATCTGAGGTTGTGAATGGCAACAATAAATGATATTTTGGAGAACTTGCATCAATGTGCAAATACTTACAACGAAGTATTCTGACATCAATGGAAGCGCTTCAAATTGTTAAAGCCAAAATATGACAAATAAGATCTCCGCGTCTTGGAGAAACAGTTCATTGCAGTGATGTATTTCAGGAACTTATTGATTAAAATCATCATGTTATAGTCAAGAAGCAATCCGCAAATTTTCTGAACTACTTTGCACAAACCCTGAGAAAAGATTTCCCAACGATGAATTGATCGATTGGAAAGCATTTCATCATTGAGCTGTTGCAAAGGAATCACTTTTCGAATATGGAAAGGATATGTTAAAGAAATTAATATGAAAGTTGAATTGCTAAAATTCGTTAACTGCATGAAAATTTTAATTGTTTTATTGTGGAAAAAGTTAAAGTTGGTTCGATTCAAAATTTTGATGGCGTCATTTCCTATATTATGATAGATGAAGAAATGAAAGAGCTGTCACGCCTGCTTGACATCTGTGTAACATCCCACGATTAGAGTGTAGACTGTGAACGTGTGTTCAACCTAATTAACTCAATTAAAACAAAATTAAAAAAATCGGCTATCAATAAATCATATGGAAACATAATTGATTTGGATGCTATTTACAGCCATGGGACAAAAAGCGAGCAAGGACGTAAAAATTTGGATATAAATGATTAAAAGAATAAATTACAACTTATTCATTCATTAAAGTTTAATTGAGTTTGTGCGTTTTATAATTTTTTTGAGTTTTCTGAGATAAATAATCAGGAAATTGTTTTAATAGAATATATTTTTAAACTGTTCATAGCTGCCTTATATATCATAACGAATATTGGCATGCAGGACGAACATAATTGTAATTATTTGTACAATAATTACTTTCGAGGTTGCCGCGCAAAAAAATTTTATATAATAAGTTTCCGCGCACGGATGTCCAAACTTAGAGGGAACGTAGGTTGCGAGTGCTCAGATTTCTTTATTTTCTATGCACAGTGAACCGTTTTGGAAGTCTTTTTTTAAAGTGATGAACAGGGTATTGATCGAGACCGAGATATGTTTATCTAAAATTTAAAACTTACATCCATTGAATTTAACTGAATATTGTCAAGTAATTCTCTGTGTAATTCTTTCAAACAGTTCTCGTTATTGGTCATCACAAATCTAGGTATTGGATGCAAGATCAGATATAAGGCCGAAGGATCCAGTTTTTGGTAAACCTCTAATTAATTTGTTATTGATGGGGCTGAATGTTTCCTCTTATGGACTCGGGGATATACAACCTTTACTTCGGTAACAGTTTTATCAACCAGCGAACGAATGCCGCTTTGGTACCGTAGCTCTAGTGGGCAGATGGATGAGGGTGAGTATTTAGCAAGCGTGAGTCTTGCACTACCCTAATATGTTCGCAGATGGGTGCCTATCCGGGGCGTGACCCTGTCGCACGTGAACAACCTTGCAATTGCGGTCGACGTAAAGTTCGTGCAGTAATGCACCAGTGCAGGTTTTTACACCTCAATGACCGTTGTCAAAAAAGTTTTATCAACATAAAACACAATTATACATTTTTTTTCATTTCAGCTAATTCAGTTTATCCCTTAACTTCACAAATTTATTTCAATAGAATCGCGGCATTGGATGTAAGACTAGGTAATTCTCTATATTAGCAATATGGCCACCATCTACTCAACAATCAAAAATAATCTAGCTCACATCTGCTTTATTTTTGTTGACTCGCAAAGTTCACGACACTTTGGCAAGCTTCCTAGGATCCTATAGGGTCGATTATCAGGGACAAATAAACAATATGTTGAAATGATTTTCTTCTACACTGCTCGATTAGCTGAGTGTGGCGTCAAGAATAAAATCGTGTTGATGGAGTTTTTGTATAAATAAAATCAATAAGCACTCGTGCGCAGACCTGAGAATGGATTTAACATAGTTATCTATGAAAATTACCGATGTTAACTCTCGGACCACGTTGTCAACTTAGATAGATGTCTTCGCCAACAGTCGTTAAGCACGATGGCTGAAAATGAGGATGACAGCGACATTCCAACATCGTTCGTGATATGCAGAGGGCAAGTTGGGAAATATACCAAGAACATCATGCATAATATTCGAAAGGTGATGTTGCCCAATACTTCCACTAAACTCAAGGTAATTCAAATAATTACTTAGATAAACCGTAAAGACAAGATGAGACACATTATTCAGGCCGGAGAGAGTCTTAAAGTGTCTCATATTGCAATTGTATCTCACGGCCAAACACACGCTAAGCTAGTAATATAGTTCATAATATAGCGTATTTTTAGGACCAAACGTGGACCTACATTAGACTTTTACATTGAAAAAGTAATTTAAATTCATTGCAGTTTACTTTAATGAAGGAAATTTCAAAATTTTCAAACGACAAGCGTATTAGTGATAAATTTTTCCAATGCCCTGCACTCGTAATAATATTCAAAGACAGCTTTTATTGAATAATTTCGACGAAAAAGTGGCCCATGAAAGAGCGGTTGTTACCATGCTTCGTGGTCTATTTCCTTCGATAAACGTTTCCAAAGTATTTAAATAATAATCAGATCAAAATCCCGAAAATCAGGCGATGCGTGATTTTCAATAAAATTCCGGAGAGCGACTTGGTCGAAATGAGGCATTAGTTTATCTATTTTAATAAATAGTGGAATTTTGATAAATCCGAGTGGTGTTTCTATGGGACTAAAGAATTTTTTGAATTATAAAATTCCAGATTTGGCTTTAACCAACGATATCAGTGACTTTATACATGATGAAACTGATAGTGATAACTTTGGAAAACTCAAAATGTTCGGGGAGAGGAGACCCGGGATCGTTCCTCCTGGGCTTGCTGCTGTTAAACTTTTCGAAGTAAATTCACATTCTTATGAGATTGGACCACGTTTCACCTTGAGACTTTACAAAATTCATGAAGGCATTGGTGATAAGGAAATTCTCTATCATTGTTCAGGTACCTGCTATTTGAAATTGAGTGAAAAAAACCGACTCGGAGATGTTAGAGTTGCGCCAAAGACACGAAGAACGAGCGTATTATTAGATATGAATGTAGTAAATTGAAATCTGAACGCAAAGCTCAACAAGAAAAGAACGTTGCTATGAAAAAGGAGAAAGCCAAAAAGAAAACGTAACTTTAAATTAAATTATAGGGTAAATAATGGGATTTCGAAAGCATCTAAACGAGAAAAGAAGGTGAAATTTCAGAAAACTAAAGTTTGAATCAATAAATGTATTTTGTAAATACTCAAAATTTAAGTATTTTCAGATTTTAAATGGTCAACCTTTAAGGGGTATTGGTGTAGTCCATCTTCATTAAGCACGCCAATTATTAGTATTTTTTATACTATACCTAAAATGATTACACCGGTCTTCTAAAGTCATTAAAGTTGTTTTATATTCAATTTTGATAATAAATATCTTAAATTATAAGGATATCTCTTACTCATGCCTTAGTCCGTGTATTATAAAATACGAATGGTGACTTTTATTTATTAATTCAAAAGGTTATTCGGATCACAATAGCTTTTCAGATAGTTGTCCGGCCCTTTTCAGAGCTAACTACAAGAAAAGATTCGCTAAGACAGCACATGAATTAATGTCTCACAAGGTAAAGAACCAGGTATGTGTCATATCAGATATATTAGCATTCATGTTCAAGATGCGAATTCCGTTTCTAACCCAGTATTTTTTTATAAAATGGTAGTCCAGCGATATAAAATAAACGATAATGATGCCATTTTGAAAACAAATAGATACAATTTTTATGCAGGTTTCCACATTCGATTTTAGAGTGTTAAATTAAACTAAAAGGTGTAAAAAATACAAAAAACTATAATTAATCAGAGATTCCAATTATTTTCATCTATGCAGATAAGCATATTATAAAAAGGTCGAGGATAGCCACCTGTGCCAATTTTTGGAATAGATAATGACTAAAATAAAGGTGGAGCCTTATATTGTGCGTCTGGCAATAAGGCAGCCATCTTTTGATCTGCCACAATGTTTATTCCGATGTCCAGGTATAGGCACCATCATTAGAGTTCACGAAATTAAGAGAATGGTTAACCGTGGGGTGTGAATAATCAAAGTCGTTCAAAATGCCATTAGGCTATCCTCAGTCAGGTATAATTGTTGCGCCTGGGTTAATATTGGAAATTATCAATAATACTTGGGTTTTCGATTTATGATCCACTTGTACGATGAAGCATTCTTTTATATCACGGCATACTTCCCAGCGTTGCCATCATCTGTCCGTTAAATGCCTGTGTTGTATTTTAGCGTTCTGAGGTTTCTCTCAATAATTTCAATCGTCATTACTTGACCCTATATTGGCTGTGAGTTCTCTGCTACCATCTCGCAGCAGAAACCCAAGCACTAATAGAACCAACCAAAAAACTGTCTATGTGCAAGTTCAGGGCTTGGCAACCCGTGGCTGTTTGAAAAATTGTCATTTGTTTGTGTTCATGGTGGTTAACGTTCCGAAAAGTGTTATTAAATGCATGATGACCTAAATTTAACAAGTGTGGTACCCCCTCGCAATATAGTCTATCATTAGGTTAGAGATTCCCCCAACCAAACAAACAAAACATGTTTTGAAAAATTTACTTTTTTGATAAAATTCAGAAATCATTTAGAGAAATAAATAAAGCAAATAAACAATAATTTTACATTTGATACCATTTACTTCTTGATTTACTGACGCCTTGAGGAATTTTTCAAATATATTTATTTATGGGATTATGAATTTAAGAATTTGTTTAATTGATTAATGATGGATATTTGTAAAAATACTGGGTCGAAATTAACAAAATAAAAGTATTTTTCTGTTATGATATCCCTTATTTAGTTATTTATTTGAAAAACGTGAAGCAGGCCTTTAAGTTACTTTCTAAATTTTCTTGTCCAAAAACTTACACACTTTATATGAAGACATTAGTTCCCTGCACTATACCGTTTAATCTAGCAATATGCTATATATCTGAAGCCATTTAACCTCCGATAGATATTATTCCTAAAATTCAAGATATTTATGATGAAATTGAACATCATCCATAACAACTGTAAACTCGTCTACCAGTCCCAGCGATTGTCCCCAATTTTGTCAGATTGTTTTAAATATGGGATTAAAATCTTTAAATATTCATTTATCAATATAAAACCCTGCTCTGGTGGCCTTCGTCGGACACGTTTTCTAGATAATAGACACGCTTGCCTTATGTTTTATGGTGGCAATTTTTTCAGAGACAAGATTTTAATCACATATTTGCTTCATGCGTCTTGTATAATCATCACCATTTTCCATATATCGTAGCATAAGGTTAGCTATTATTTTCCTGTATGCATCAAATCCTACCAGTAAATTTGTCAATAATTAAACTATATATTCTAGCAAGTAAGATTAATTTCGATGACGAATTTTTTTTCAGTTCTAACAAATTGGTCCGTCCATGGAAATCAAGAAAACAAATATGAATGAAAGGAACCATGAATTTCAGGTGAAATGAACCCTGAATTATGGTTTTATTCAAAGCTCAAGTGGCTTTCCGGCTTGCTTAATTTGTGAAGAAAAATTTTCAAAAACCAACAATGCCGATTTGGAGAGACACTTTGAAACTAAACACCAGACATTTTTAAACAAATACCCTGATGATGATGCCAGAAACAAAGCAATTGAAGAATCTAAAACGATTCAAGAAAAGTTAAATACTGCATTTAATGAAGGGAAGAAATCTTCTAACAATGTTAATACTTCTTGTTTCGTAGTTGGCCATGAAATTGTAAAGAGAGGAAAACCAAATGTCGACCGCGAATACTTAAAAATTTTCCTTCTAACTGTTTATGAAGAACTTTTTCGATATTCATAGAATAAAGAAGAAATATTAAAAAGATAAAAGAGTTACTATTTTCCGTTAAAACAGTCAAAGATAGAAGAGTGAAAATTTGTGAAAATATAATGAACCAGCAAGTTGAAGATCTTAAATTTGTTTCTGGTATATTAATAGCAGTGAATGAATCTTACGACATCAATGATAAGACCCAACTTTCTATATTGTTCAATTTATTTCGTCTACAGGCTTCAAAGAAGAAATATTAGGAAATTTGCAACTGAAAGGTCAAACATGTGGTGAAAATATTGCTAATGATGTAATTCAGTGCATGGAAAACATCATATTCTATTTGATAAAATTTTGTCCATTTAAACAGATCGAGAAAAGTATGACCAGCCAAAAGGGTTTGTTGCTATTTTGAAAGAAAAAATTAATAATGAAATACTTTCTTAACATTGCATTACTCATCAAAAAGCTCTTTGTGCACAGGCATTTCCAGAAGAACTGTACAAGATTATGGATTTAGTGATATAGATCATTAACTTTGTTGGAGCTTTGTTCACTTAATCATCGTCAATTTTAAGAATTTTTAGTCGAAAAGCAGAGTAAGTAAGCAGATTTTCTGTTGCATACCAAATTGCGTTGGTTGTCAAGAGGAAATTTTGTAAAAATTTCGCTTCCTTTTCGCCAGACATTAAAGCATTTCTTCTAAGAATTTCTTCTTGAGAACGGCATAAAGTATTTAGAATTATCAGACGATCGGTAGCTCGAACAATCTTATTTTATGGTAGACGTATAGAGTCATTTAAATAAACTTAATCAGAAACTAAAGGGAATGGAAACACAGTTTTTTCTTTGTTAGAAGAAGTTACTTTATTTGAAAAGAACGTTTTGGTTTTATCTGAAGATTTTGAAGGATAAACCTTGATTTACTTTCCAAATCTGCTGAAAGATCACCAACATTATAATTCAGACATTGGATATTTGGTATTTCATTACTATATAATTAAATATAAGGGAAGCCTTTCTCTGTAGGTTTCAAAATTTCAGAAAGAGTAAAATGACGTTATCTTTTGTTAAAAATCCTGTATATATCACGTCATCAAATTTGAATTGTTTTCAGTTTGATAGACATTGATTATTTTGAAATACGATTGTAAGGTTTCAAGAACAAAGAAATATAGAGCTCTAAATATGAACCCTACAGTACCGATTTGGAAATTTTGGAGAAACAAAAATGTAAACTTAGTTTACATCACATGTGATAGGATTTTGAAGATCTTGAGTATGAAGATATGATGATGTTCAATACATGGAAATGCATTACGGATTCATACGATCAACAGAAAAACCCAGATTTTGGCTTTCTTTCAATTTTTGGATCGACATATTCATGTAAACTATTTTTTCGAACTTTAAACTAATAAAAATAAATTAAGAAATCGGCTTATTGATGAAAACCTGGAATCATGTTTCACAAATTAAAAACAACAACATATGCATGATGTATAATGACTTAAGACTGAGATACAAAGCCAATGTTTACATTAATAAATTTATAATTGTTATTTTATTTTATGGATTGTTAATAATTTGATTTCTACCAATATAATCATTTTTAAATTCATTATTCAATCTGTCTTTGTTCCTTTGACTATATACTCATTTTATGAAAAAATAATACATTTTAATGTAAAAACTATATAAAAAAGTTGTGGCTCTGTGGGTCCAAAAGGTTGCCGACCTCTATGCTAGTTTTTTCATTATCCAATGAAAATTATTTTATTATTTTAAAATTTAAATATTTACCTGTAAAATTTTTGGCCACCACAAAAATTTTTTAAAGGCCATCTCGCTCTCTGCGCACGATGCTTCTTTTCTCCCGGTTAAATATGTTATGTTTTTTACAATTGCCGTTTTAGCAATGGCATTCAAATAGAATCCGTTTTAAAGTCCTGAAGCCTACAAAGTTCAAAGATTTTTCAATGTTTTGCGATTCTTAGCTCTTAACATGTCATTTTTGTATCAAAATCAATTACATGATCTCTGTCAGGTAGTTTTTTTGAAATAACGAGGTAAAAATTCATATTTAAGCCCTTAATATCATCACGTATTTTCTTAATTCGATAAACCACAATCAATATTAGTCAAACCTGTCTAATTTTCAGAAATTGGCAACAATAATTTGGAAAATCTTAAAAATATACAGAGTTAACTAAAAATTGGTGGTTAAATGTGAAAATCATTTATTTGTCGTCATATACCCCGAAATTTTAGATTTCAGTTGCTTTTACCGAGTAAAAAACGTTTAATATAACTTAAGTTGATGTATATGTTCAGTTTAGTGTCATTTGAGCTTAAAATGAATGATTTGAAAGTTTTAAAATTGTATAAAAACTAATCTATCCCCACTACATCATTGAATCGCAAACCAGCAACTACAGTAGCCATTGACAAATCATCTATTGGTTCAGTCATGTCGTTTAATTGTATTTTTTGCCTGATGTTAATTTTTAGTCATATAATTTTTTGTGTCTAGAATGTATTGTAAAATTCAATGAACTGTAGGGTTGCAAAGTGTTTAACACTTAATTTTTCATACGTACCTCGATTGGTATACCTCTTTTCGTTTGGATTTATTTGGGCGAGCTTTCATAGTTGTCTACTTTGTGGTAGAAATATCGATTTAGCAGATATATCCTTTTTACAATGGCCTGAAAATTCAGTCACAAATTAGAATATGCTTTCTGATGTTTTCTTTTCAAGATAATTGACAATTTCTTATTTTTATTTAATTATCAGGGTAATATTTTATTTTTTGATTTTGTTTCTGCACCTGACCATCAGACATCACAGAACGAAAATTAAAAAGTTGATCCTGGTCAAAACTCAAGGATTTTTTATCTGAAGAACAGACGGGGGGATTAGACAGGGTTTATTGTATTCATTTCCTTCATTAAACGTTTCTACTGACCAGTTTTCAAAGTGGCTACTGGGTCCTTTTTGTGCCACTGGAATACCGTCTCATGAAAGCATAGTGATAGTAATGAAATTCATTCCAGATCTTTAAAAAAATGAAAAAAATTGTTATTTTGTTTAATTTCTAGCGCAATAACATGATAATGTTGCAATAGAATTGGTTAGATAAAAATTATACCACTAAGATATCAACACCCATATAAGTATTGGTAAAAGTATTCCAAACAATCCTTATTATCCTCTCAGACGTTTTCTATCAAAAAATTCTGATCAGGAATTTTTAAATGATAGAATAAATTTATTATTCATTGATCCGTTCGTCTACTACGATTCTTTGTAAATTTAAAAAGTTTCGCTTTTTTATATTCCTATATTTCAGAAGTAGATTTTTGTTGCTGGAAAGGGACCGATTTTTTTAACAAATCGGATAGTTACACCATTTTCCACCCAATATGTTCGACTTTCCAACGTGGATATAAAAAAGTTCCATTTTTTGTTTTTTTTATCATAAGAAAGTAAATGATAAATGGTAGAGAGAACATTGCTGTTAGACTTAGGCCAATTTCAGTAAACGACTGCTCATATTATACTCGAAAATTTAGCCACATATTTCCAAGACCCTAAGAGATTGAATCTTTATAAAAAAAATTTATGATAAAAATACAAAATAGCGAACTTTTCAATATCCACAGAGGAAAGTCGGACATCTTGAACGGAAAATAGTGTGATAAATAAAACGGCTAGTTAATAACAACTCTTATCATCCCTTTTAATGATCATAATTTTAATGATGACATCAAAGACAGCGTGTTAAGTTTCGAGCATAGCATTCACGGGGCGAATAGTAATTTTGCAATTGATATTTAGCTTTTGGTGGTTTGAAAACAAATGTTGAAGGTTCATGCCAGTTAAAATACTAGATTTGATGCACTTATTCTGATTGATTACTTCGATATTTTGATTCATTGCCTTTACGACCTGTGTTTAACTCGAACGGGTCAACTAGGTCGAAAAATGTCTATAATGTAAATTTCCATGTTTAAGTTTAAATAGGAATGAAAGGATCGTCCTTCCAGCTTTCATTTAAAATAAAATTTCGGATGATATCCTTGTCTATAACAGGAGAAAAACTTTCAATTATTCTACCTTTGATACGCTTAAATCCATCCACAGTCATTGGAACCAACTCAACCTTCACTTGACTAAAATCCGCAATGCCTGTGAAATCATCAACAGATGAGATGACGATTTTAAACTCAGGAACGTAGAGTTTTGACCCGTTAACAAACGCATCCACGATTTTTGGTTGCTTGAAGTTTAGGAAGTAGTTTAGAAATATTTCCTGTCCCAATTTTTCCATTTCTTCATTCCTTCGTTGACGATAATTGCACATAAATTCGCAGAATTCAGGAGTATATTTGATCTAAGGTTAATGGATACATATTTACGAAATGAGGAATTTCATCATCGTAATTCACATTCATCAAATGAAAATGAGTAATACATGCAGGGGCACATTTGGTTGGCGATGTGAAACGAGTATATACGCGAAACCCATATTGATGATGATTTAATTTCACCAAAGGCATAGGTCGACAATATCTGAATAATAATACGTATACCTTTCAGGATTTAGCATATGGGAGGCAATGTGATCGACATACGACGAATTTTCTTCGCTGAACTTTGAGTACATAAATTTTAACAGTTTTTTAAAACGCTTTCTTGTATATTGGGTTGATCTAGACATTCGACCGACAAATAGGACACTTGTTTTGCCCATTCCAAGCAAAATTTTAGCAGTTTCATTGTTCACAAAAATTGTTAATTCATCAACAATTGTCCTACTTTTTGGTGTGTAAAACTCATCCAAATTAATAGCAGATTTTCGAGTAATACCAGTACGTACTTGAGTTTTGATCAATCTCTCAAATCGCGTTCTCCTTAAATCTAACTCAATCGAGTCATATTTATCAATCCTATTCTTTTTTAAAGCTACAGCCAAATCATGTAGCATTCTTAAGTTGTATCTGACACTCTGATCAACCTCGATCATTTCAGAGCCAATCTTTGATCCTATCGCACTAACATCATCATTATTGATCAAATATTCGGCTTGACCATAGGTTAACTTGTGATTAACTTCGATCAGACCCTTTCCGACCCATGGATTGCACATTTTGCCATTTCTAAAAGTGCAATAAAAACTTATTGTTGATCTGAGAGCGCCGGAAATAAAATTACATTCACCCAAAGCAAGGTATTTGGGAACTAAGGGCAGCCATGATTTTTGCAAACACAAGGAAGATCCAGAGTTAATCATGTTCGGAATCAAGTCTTCTCGGTCATTCAAAAAACGACATACATCGGCAGCATGAATGGCAACGTGAGTTCCGTCTTGGTCAACTTTGATTGAAAATGCTGTATCTGAACAATATTCGCCCACCGAATCAATGGTGAATGTTTTATGATCCCTAAAATCGCGATAATCATGGGATTTAAAAGGGATATTTTTGAAGATTTTTGACTCATCCATAAACGTACACACGTCATCTAATCTGTCAGCAAAACCTGCATAGATATAGATGGCCTTCTCTTGCGTTTCCAGATTATTATTATTGCCAATGTATTGCGGATCGATACAGACCATTTTATTACCATTCCATTGAATTCTGGCTAAAAAAACACTTTTTGGATCACAATACTGTTGGTAACGATTTAATTTTATAGGAATCATGACTGACTCCATACCATGAGGAATTAGGTATCTTCGATCCATGCTAATAAAACCACAAACATGTTGATTTCGTGTATATATTTTTTGTGGAACGAAACGATCTTCTATTAAAGTGCAAAAAACGATATCATTGTGGAAAACGGCCAAATTGTTGGTGTTTACAATCTCTTTTTTTCGAAAATGAGAATAGATGAACCGTTTCTTACCTTCAAAAAATACATGGCCCAAAGACGAACTTGACCCTGGTATTCGTTGTACGTCGTCGAAAAAAAAACGCTTAATTTTATGACATAAATTAGTGTGAAATTTGAGAATCGAATTATGACTTCCTCGCTTTTGGATATTCCATATTTCTATAATTATATTAAATATCTCTACTCATTTGAAGTCCCCTAGGATTATGTGTCCAAAGTAAACTAACTTTTCGACTCGGATATGACATTTAACACATGCGACACGTCTTTTTGCGCAGATGCATTCGATAAATGCACTGTAAACCCTTGCGTTAGTAATTTTTCACACACGATACCACGATTTCTGCGATGACCTTTTTAGATACTGTTGATCTCTTGCAGGTGTACTGGTTCATAACTCCAAAATTATTAATTTGACACCAATAAGAGCGCTTTGATTCCTGGGAATTACATTTTGGAATTTCATATTTGGATTAATGGATTCTTTTACTTCTGGAGGGCAAGATGATATATTTCATTTTCCGCAATACCAGGGTGTGTGATTTCATATGTTATCTTTAATTTTCGAATCTCCGGTGTGATTAATACCACGTGTTGCATATAAAAATAGATTTTTTGTAATGATAAATAGATTTTTAAGAATACAACTCAAAAATCTTATGAGTATAAATAAAGGGAATAAACAATAATTTGCTGGGTTTTGCATTAAAATGGATCTTGCACGCTAATAAATTCATCTCTACAATTCCGAGAAATTACCACAAGGTTTCGCTGGATTTACTTCAAGTTGCCATATAATTGGTGATAGAGGAAGGGTTATCACAAGTGGAAGTGTCGAATCTCCTCCGCATAAATATTCCTACAATAAACCGAAATATTAAACTATATAGACACAACGGAACGGTGGTAGCTGGCAAGAAATGCGGACATAAGCCACCAAGTTTAAATGAGGAACTGAGGCGCCATCTGGTGGAAACTACCAAAGACAATACTACTATTTGTATTAATGGCATCATCAAAAAGTGAAATCTCTCGGTTAACACAACCACACAGTAGTATGGAGGTTGCTTTTGAAAAATAAACTGCACATGGAAACTAACTCGACTGATCTCCATGAAACGAAGCTATCCAGACGTGAAACTTGAACGAAAAAACTAGTGCGAGTGGTACCAGACAGTAAGTCCACTCCAGAGATATAGTAATATAATTTATCTGGACGAAAGTTCCTTTGACCCTTACATGATATAGACCCACACACGATGGGAAAGGAAAAACAACCAACCTTATTCTCCAAAAAATTAAAGGGCAGAATATCACGATGATTTTTGCGCTGAATTTCAGAAATATAAGTGCCCAAACAGTTATATCAACAGAAGTTAATTCAGCTATTTTTAAAGAATTTCTCACAAGATTAGTGACAATTCTTGGAAGGGAAATACAATTCACGATCGTGATGGATAACGTTCGATTCCATCATATTGATCCTGACTTCTATGATTCGTATCCATATCAAATAAAGTGGTTTCCGAGACAGTCCATTTCTCAATTCCTTGAGAAGTGTTTTCCCCAAATAAAGTAGATCATCAGGAGGTATGGAACACTACAGAGAACTATCGACCTCATATCAAGAGTAATGGGGGTTTGTGGACGAGTAACACAAGAAAATCTTGCAAACTACATCATGAAGAGGATATCGGGAGACAATAAGAATTTTGTTTGTATTCTGTCGATTTTGACGAAGTATTTTATAAAAGTAATCTATCATAAATGCACCGAATCCAATTTGAAAAACAAAATCCGATATAAAATAACTGTGAAACTTACTTCTGGCAGTCAGTAAATCAAGATGATAATTTTAGAAAATATTGTTTTTGTTCCCTTTATTTATACATTTAAAAGATTCCTGAATTGTATTCTGAACAATCTATTTATTAATGCAAAACATGTACCTTTAAGTGTGAAATTACCTGTTTAATTGAGACAATTATAAGATTCATTTTGTCGATCCCCGGTTAAAATATATTCATTAATCTTTGAAACAGTGAAAATATTGAAGAATATATTTATAAATGATTCTTTCCATTCATATTCCTCATTTGAGCCGCTAATCGATTAATGTATATATATATAGGGTTTTTCGACCTACTTAATAATCCTTGCAAGAAACTTACAGTCAAACTCGGTTATAGTAAACTCGTATATAGTGAATTTTTCTGGTTCCCATTTAATAAAATCGTTAATTTTATCGTTAAAGTGTTGAGTATAACCGGATTCGATTATAGTCAACACGTTTTAATTTTTTTATACAATCGCAAAAAACAATTATTTAACTCGCAGAATTTAAAATCAATTTGACCATGACACATAAGATGTCATCAAAAAAGGAAGGGCACATCTAAGATTTGAACTCAAAGTGTCAATTATACGATCACTTGAAAGGTGAGAGAAATAGATATAATTAGCAAACGAACATATAATTAGCCCTGAAACTGAAAAAAAGATTTGGTCACATAAAATTATGGGATCTTATTGCAAACTTCCGAAAAATCGAATAATAAGGGGAGCAACTAAAAGCTTAGATTTGGATATATTAATTATAGAATGGTTCACTATTCAAATAAATAAAGATGTTCCATTAAATGGGCAAGTTTTAGCTAAGAATGTAAATAAATTAGCTCAAGCAAATGACATTTAAATTTTAATTGTTCAACCGATTGAATTGATAGATTTAAAAAAAAAGACATGTGATAGTTTTTAGAATGATATCTAAGGAGTCATGGTCGGTTGATATATCAACTGTTAATAACTGATATAAAATGAATATCCCAAATTAAAACACAATTATGAGGACAAAAATATATTCATTACCGATGAAACGGACTTTTTTTACAGATAAAACTCTAAAATTATAGACGATTCCCACATGGAAATGATTTCAAAGGATCGGTTAACAATATTAATTTGTGTCAACATGACAGGAGAAAAAAGAAAACCTGTGATTATAGATAAGTTTAAAAACCCAAGATGTTTTAAAATATTTAAAAACGTGTCATATCATGCCAACAAATATGCATGGATGACATTAAATATTTTCAAATAGACGTTAGATTCTTGGAATTTGGAATTAATTAAATCAAATAGAAAAATACTCTCAAATTGTTGTCAATTTTTCTGCTCATACGTTCGAGCTGAGTATTTTACATAACATTTCATTTTTTATCTGCCTCTGAACTGCACCAATCTTTTACAACCACTTGGCAATGGAATTATTAAAATCTTGTTTTTTTATAAAAAAGGGGGGTTAAGTTCTCATTATCCAACAGTTAGATAATAAAAAACA
>JWZT01003879.1:0-12292 GCA_000827895.1 Thelohanellus kitauei
AATGAATGGAAACCCTGTAAAAAATTTTAATCATCATTTTCGATTTATGAACAGTCACACGAATTTATTTTTAATACTAATATATATGGCCAGCCTTAAAATATTTTTAATAAAAATTTTTAAATGTATTGGATGATTTTGTATTTTGTTACATTCAGAATACGTAGCGTTTTACCAAACGGAACCGGTTTGATTTGATTAGAAACCTGCAATATAAATCAAAATGATTCATTTTTGAATATCCAATCTATCAATGATAATTTACCTAAACTAGTTTCAAAATATAACTGCAAATATAATAATATGAATATGATTGGCATTCTTAAGCATGCTTGAATAAATCATAACGAAAATTATTCTGCCTTCTAGAAATCGTCATTGAGTATTTCGTAACTGTACAATCGGATAAGGGTAGATGGAATATATCAATGAATGTGATAATCAAACGATAATTATATTATTTGACTAATTCAACAATTAAGTCATGTGAACCTTTATTTTAATATTCTATCAATTGTCTATTAGGTGAGAGTTAAATAATCGCTAACATGATAAAGAAATTTGACGTCATATTATCAATCTACGTTTTCATGAAGTGAATATTCAATTAGCAGTAACTTAGTTCGTTAGCAGACTATCTTTAGAAATATTTAGATGTCACAAGATAATACGATGAGTTAATTATCTTTCAATTTGAATTAATAATGTCGACAACTATTTACAATTTTTGATAAAAATTAAATGGATATTAGTATATAATATTGTAAATATTGACGACCATTCGGTGTCAGATAGAATATCAATACTGAAAAGAATATCTCAGGACATCGATATTAGTATCTAAATGGCCATCACTCAAATCTAACATTGTGCGTCGTAACAGATATAGAAGTAAAATGCACAAAGATTTACTTGTAGATTAGCCCACATTATTACAATAAAAATTGTTAAAAATAAATTCTATAAATGCCGTAATAGTTTAACAATAAACGAAAAACATTCGAATTTTATTTGATGCTTTGTTGGGTAGCGCCACTATGAAAGAATAGTTTACGATTTCAAAAAGAGAACAATATTGTTTATGACAACTAACTCGGATATTGCTCATTATCAATGATTTTGGTTATAATTTATAATTTACAGACAATTGTCACTTGATGAATAATACAATCTAAGCATGTACGAATATTCTCTATATATATAGTGGAAATATGTCGTTTAAAAACTAGTTCTTAGATTTACTCATTATGACATATCAATTTGTGTAATATAAAAATATTTAATTTAGTTTAAAACGATTAATCAATTAATGGGCTAAATATCTTTTATTGATTTAGTTATCAAAAAACTAATTAACCGTAATCTGAACAATATTTAAAGTAAGTTCTTCTATTTTATCTCCTCTATTTTGCATGCATTCACCGATCTATTGGTTGTGATATGTACACATATTCCATAGAGACCAACCATCCAATTGTTATACATTTGTGATTTTACGCGAATAATTGGCGAAGAGTTGTTGTTGGTTTCGGATTTCTGCCTTTCAGATAACTTTTCTAAACAGGTATCTTCATCCGAATCGAACTGAAATACTATCAAAAAAAAATTGTAATTATTCGAACGATATCGATTAATATTAAATGTTTGTGTCATTAAGCAATTTTCAATCAAACGATAGAAATATTTCACTTTGATAGTCATAAATTTTTAACGCTAGAAATTCTTTTTCTTATCAAGAATTTAAAAAATAGATTTATGAATTTATAATAAGAAACTAAATTTCACGAGAATTAGTCCTTCATAAAAATAAAAAAGCAGTCTTGATGTTATAGATGACAAACATTCATAGTAAATTTGTTTTTAAATATCATATCAGGATGATTCGTAAAAGTACAATTCTCAATGTCTGAGTCATACTCCATTTAATGATTTTACACATTCTCAAGATAAACCATTTCATTTATCTAATTTTACAGTCATTCAATCTATTTTAGACCATTCATTAAATCTGAATATATTTTATAAATTAGAAAAAAATTTTGAAATTTGTATTTGAGCCGTGCATATATCGTAAGATATGAAACTATAATTAGTTTGGACATTTAACAGAAAACACGGCAGATGTGAAGATAAATTATTTCAGTTATCAGACCATTCTCTATGGCCTAAATGTTCAATAATCTTTATTAATGCGAATACATAGAATAAAATGATCGACAAACATCCCAAATTTATGTTAATTCAAGTTGTCACTTATGGCACATGCTACAATGTATATTTTGTTCTGATAGAGGAAATTATCTTCGAACAAACCAGGCGAATATAGAAAACTATACAAAAGATATATCAGGTACCATATACCATTAATTAGATTTAAAGTCTGAAATCGACCTTTATTATTTGATCATAGGGTAGTATATTGATGGGATGAACTTTGAATATATTAATTACAATTCTAATCACCTTTAAACCATTAATAATCGATATGATTGGATATTTTAAAATTCAGATTTGGAAAAACAATTTCACTCTCTGGCTGAATTGTTACTGTTACATTTTCATGGAGTGTTCTAGATTAAAAAATGTTTCTTATGACAGAATATACACTCAAATCTTAGGTTATTATAAGATGAAGTGGGAGTTTGATTACACATAAAAAATCTTAGTCAATTCAATTATGAGAAAACATATACCATACATCTACTAGCGACAGAAAACATCGTTTGACAAGGTAAGATATTAATATTTATATAAAACTCTCTCCTCTTTTTGGATGGTTTTAAAAGTATTCTTTTTTTAAATTTAGCGAAAATCATATTTTTTATATCTCTTTTAAAAATATTAAATTTGCTTTCATATCTGTTAAAATTATGATTGATTTTGTGTATAAATACAAAGAGGCAAAAAGAAACTTTAATTTAATAATGACTGTTTAGATGATCGACTTCAAATTATAGCAGAAAAAGTCAAATTTACACGGCCAAAACATAATTTAGGTTTTATTCGCATCAATATAATGAGCGGTTCTCATTCTTTTTTGAGCATAGAGTGTTATAAATCACTCTAATCCCTTTTTCAAAACTTCGCCACCTTACAATTTCAATTTTATTATTGGGGGCATAATGAATAATATTTTTTGATTAATTAATCCAAAAAAACAGTATATATATCTTTTATACAGTATGATTCCAATTTCTATTTAGCGAATATATCATATTCTTTGTGTATAATAACGAATCAATATCCAAATTTATTTTTTTCATAATAGTTGATTTTGCCGTCAATTTTAAAATGAAGCTTAATGTTTGTTAATTGTATTATTTATATTTCAGCATATCCTAATCACCATCTTCAATCTATACATTCTTTGTACATTTTTGATGGTTTAATGGAGAACGGATAATTGTGTAACCTACATAAGATAAAAGAATTTTCATCCATCCTCAAAGAATAATTTATTTCAAACCTGCTAATATTGGATACATTAAATTAGATCATAAATGAAAATTTTGACTCGCTTGTGATGGTTGAAAGATTATGTAATTTTGTAAATATTTCAAATATATTAATTGCATTACGAATAGGATTTCACTCGAATAATAACTGACTCATTTTAGGTCATATTTTCAGGCATCGTATATTATTTATTAAAACTTAATGCGCATGTTCAAAAAAACAAGTCCACAATAACAATTTATATTTTCATAAAATAATCGATATTGAAACTAGATAGAATGATTGAATAGTTTAGAGAAAGTAAAAAAGAGCCCCTTTTTAATTGACGGAGATATATTGAATGGATATAATGTCAATTACCTTTTTAATACAAAAATTGATTTTCAAATCATCTACCATGTATTTTTGAACAGATTAAAAGTGATGACCTGAAAGCAATTCATTTTGGCTGTATATTAATTTTATCAAAATTCATTTAAACAAATTTTTAAATAGAAATATAATACCAGTATTAAATAGTATTCATACAATGGAATCGGAACCTTTGTATAAATTTCGTAATCGCATGCGTCATCAAAAAATGATCAAAAGATAATCTAAATGTATCTATTGATATTTGAATGGTTTTTTAAATATTTTAGTTCATTAAGTTACATGAATATATCGTATATTCTATAATACACACATATAGGTAAATATTGCGATGGAAATACTAAAGCAATGTTAGATAAAACTAATGAACATACGGAAAGCTACACGAGATTATCCGACATGATATATTAGTTACCGACTTAAAAATGTCTCATTTTATTATTTAAATTAATGAAAATGAATGGAAATTTCAAATTGATTTCATAATTATAAAATTTAATTAGTGCATATATTTGATTAAAAAAATGATTCAATTATTATCCTAAATTATCAAATAATTTAAAAATTTATCTATAGAAACGCTTGAATGGATAATATGGATTTTCTTTATGTTATTTGCGGGCCTTATCATTTAATATTGTAAATATCGACGGTGATCTAACTTGTTTTAATACAAACGATTTTATGAAACATATCGATTTTGTATTAATAGAATACTAGCTTCATGTGTTCACCATTATGAATGAGGGGATTCGGGTATTCATTTATCTCGAAAATGAGTAGGATCGATACTACAATATCTAAAATTCGCATATTAACAATTTATTTAAAATAGTTAGGATATATCTCTAGCAATTATAAAGTATGAAAATCAGTTATATTTTGTGTCGTTCGTCATGAAATAAATAATTGGATTATTTTATATATTTCAGAATTATTTCTAAAATATATTGGTAGCCCGAAGTATAATTATGACGGATTTGTACTCTCTATGTCAGGTTATAAGCCATAATTACTATTAATACAATTTGGGTAAAAAAAGAATAAAGTTAGTAACCTTTTATGTATTATTATATAAAAAATATTTGTGATTCACTTTTAATTATGTAAATTGTTAAGAATACAAATTAAAAATCATTGATCATATCCATCTATGTGTTAATCAAATGAACTATAAAATTGAAGTTATATATGTTATTTTTCACGGTTCTAAGACTAAATTAACAATGTTAAAAGATAAAACGATGAGTTGATAATTTATAAAATGTAATTAATACTGTAGATAATTGTTAGCAATATTCCAGAAAAATTAAACAATCTTTGACATAAAGATAATCTTATATTTTAAGAATGTTTGGGGTAAGATATTGTATAAGACAATATGGTTATTTTTCAAACAATTTTGGATAATCCATATGATCATCGATTTTAAATAACATTTTAAGAACGGCAAAACCATAAGGGAATGTACGGATGATAAAATTATAGATTGTTTTATTAAGTATTATCAATAATTATTTCCAATATTTTCGAAAAAATGATTTAAATTGAAACAATCCACGAAAAAAATTAAATTATTAAATTTCATTTATACTTATCAGAGCACTCGTGAGTTTTATTATGATGCCATAAATACAGGATTTAAAATTGACAAAAATATCTTTGTGTGATCTGATTATCAATACATTTGTTTTTAATTTAATTAATCTNTTTTATATATTACACCAAAATAAATCTGACTGTTTTTTATAACGGTACTTAAATTGTGAAATCAGTATTTGAGTAGAATATATCAAAAAAGATATCAAACTATTCATAGTTTTAGCGTTCTACGTTTGCAATCTATTGCTTTAGATATCAATTTTTTTAATATACACAATAAAAGCTGTAAGGCTCATTTGTTAAGCATTAGACTTGCGAGATGACAATAAATCTTTCCGTCCTCCATTCCTTCATTGATCAGGATTGTAGATGTCGTTTATAATCCGTCATGGACCGTAAATATTTTTCTGACATACCAAACTATCATCATATTATCTATATGTTATCAAGAATATGATTCAGAAGAAATATCTAAAATTATCCCTGAGAATGGAATTAAAATAATTCAGCCAGAAAGCGAAGTTATTTTTTCAAATTTGAATTGTAAAATGTTCGAAAATATACATTATTGATGGTATTGAAGCAGTTAGAGGATGGGTAATTATGATTTAAAAGTTCATCAGGTCAATATTCTACCCTTGGTGAGAATAATGCCGGCTCAGAACATTTGTTCAACCAATGAACAATTATCATGTGATTCATAATAATTAACCCTTTTGACTGAATATTCACTCAAATCTAAGATTATGGATAGATGCCTGAGGACACCTAATACATATGGAAAATATGGGAAAATTTGATTATGTGAGAACATAGACCATATGCATACTGGTCAGTGTAAACGTCGTTTTACAAGTATTATTCATTAACATTTAGAGAAAGTCCTGGATTATGGACTGGTTGAATTTATTAGCTACGTTCAAAATTTCTGGGAAAAATATGATACATTATATCTAGTTAAATTGTTATCTTTTTTTGTTATCTTTAGAAATTTTGGGTTAATTTATTGGTAAATATTGAACGCTTCAAACAATTTTATTAATTACATGTGCGAATTATGGACGTAACTTGAAATTATCATAGATATACGCACAAATAGTCTTAGATCGTTTATTCCCATTTATTTCGAATGAAAACACAAAAATAATTTGATAATATTCTGAAAAGCATAATTCACACAAATCTCTTTTGTTTTTTGTAAATAAATTTTAAATGAATGTATATCAATGGGTCTTATCATAATTCACAATATCTAAATTAACAAGGTAGATTATGAAATGTCTTTTACATCACATTTTTTTTAATGCCATTTTATGATTAGCTCACGTTATACTTTCTTTGAGTGTTAAAAAATTATGTTAAAAGCATCCTGAATTCATATGATTGTATCATGAATACACGATTTGATGAAAAAAACGTTTATTGCTACGTTATTTTGTTTCTAATTTGATCATATTCTGTATATTTAATTAGGGTTTATATATATGGCTCAAAATGAATGATACATTGTATCTCTTCAATCTCACGTGATTAACATATAGTGAATTGATTTTGTTATTCGATTTTTCTAATTGTTAGAAACGCTGGTATTCCTTGTAGGTTGATCAGATAGAAGTGGATAACTATAATTAGGGACAATAATATTAACAACAAATCTGAAATGCTTGATTTTCCTATGAATTATGTTACATAATCACTTTTATTTTAAATAATGATCAATTAAAATAATTTCCGAGTGTAAAAAGTATTTAATATTTGTTCTGACATTTTTTTCCATGATTAAGGCAACTAATCAATTGTTTTTTTATGAAAATCGTCTGAATTAAATTATATAATATTTTTACATCTAAATAGGCTATTTTATATCTCACAGCATCTGTTGAGTTGTAAAATGATATTTCGTTCTATTTAATATTGACACTACATCAAGAATAATCTTTATTCATCATGGTTATTTACGAGTTACTATATCGAAAATATTCATCTTTACATTAGGAATTTGTGTCATATTTGACAGTTCAACCAATTCAGTGTTTGAATTTGATATATTTGTTCAATCTCGAATAACTGTCAGTTGTAAATATAAAAAAAAATGTAAAAGGATATTAAGATTCAAAAATTTGGTAGATTGCCAACACAGCAAACGCAAACATTGCAAATAATTATCTGTCACCACAATCAAAAAATATAATTATTACACAACTTGCAATTTAATCTTTAAAGATTGTACAATCGCGTCTCATTATCATCTGAGGTAGCAGATACGTGAATGTTAAAAAATAGTGTTAGAATATAGAATAGTAGAATAAGGGAAAGTTAAAAAAATTCAAATAAATTATATGCATAACAAATGAGTATGAATAAAAGATATTATTTGAAATGTCCAACAATGAATAAATATACTTATGTAAAACCTAAAAATATACATTTAATTACCAAACAAAATGTAGCATTTGAGGCGATATTACATTTTGTATGGGTGGATATAGTCATTTAGGCTTGAACTAGATTGATTCAGGATGATTAGAATAAATATTAGGCAAGATGTCATCGATAATACATTTTGGTTCATCTATAACTAATACAGATTGTTGAAATATTTGATGAAATATATTGATAAGTTTAATGATAAAATATTTGGATCGCATGGTCATGGTGTTATTCTATCTCAAAATAGATACGTTTTCTTTTATATTATTACATATGGAGTGTTAAATAGTTTTGATGAACCAACATATTGATGTTTGTGTCTGTATATCAAAATAAGATTGTGTATAAATATCTTCCTTCACAGATATTCAACTTTGAAATGAATAACAGGTTTTTAATGAAAATACGAGGCATAAATTGCATTCCTTTATATGCTGTGAAGAGAATTTCAGGTAACAAGAAAAGGAATGAGCATTTGACAGCATTCTGCTATAGCAAAAACAGTGATTTGTGAAAAAATTAAACATTTTCTTGTCTATCATTATGAGAATTTCTTCTTTTTAAGAAGAGAGAATAAAATATTTTTATTTTAATGTTATTTTGATACCCAAAAAAAATACAGACAAAAAATATGACTAGAAATATTAGATTTTTGAATAAAATGTTTCTGCATGAAAATCGTATATACGATGACATTTTGATCCAGTTCTTCATTTGATGATGAAATAGAAATGTAACATTGAAAAGACCTAATAATATAGAAAAAGATTGGTTTTAATTGGATCATTTGAATGTTTATGACTAAAAACACACATTTTATCACTCGAATCGTCTAGATATGGAAATTTAATCTCTGGCCAGTAATTGTGTTATTTATGTATCCGCAACCTGCTGAGAGAATCATATTTGTGTGAGGTTCCTCTTTAGCATTGAAAATTAAAATTGCCTTCAATCTAATGTAATAAAATTACCATTTAAATATGGTATTATGTTGGTTGTTATAATTATTCTTCTGTGTGTATTAAGAAGTAAGATATAGTATCCTCAAAAAATGATAATTTCAAACATTCTGATTGTGGCACTTTAAATATTTTTCACTATAAAAACCAAGGATAATTAATGTCTTGGCCATAATGTGACTTTAATGTTTGGCATTATAGAACATATCACACATCTTAGATGTATTATAACTTTTTCTTCACGATGTAACGTATTAGACACGAATCTCTATATAAAACTACCACTTTGCAATTATTTTAGTGTTTACAGTTGATTAAGGTAATATATACGTATGGAATTTTATGATTTATTATGAAATCTCTTGCGTTCACCCTAGACGAGCTTTTATGAGTGATTTTGTGATTTAACAGCAAAAAGCATATGTAAAACTATCTCAAACGAAAATCGATGACATATTGGAAATACAGTGAGGGTTATGTTACGCCTCGTTTTCACTTTAATAGGTATATATTGTTTCTTAAAATAGAAATGTATTTTTTTCTTGAAAATTTCTATGAATTGAAACTTTCTTTAATGAAAATATATCAATTTGTCTACAAGGGCCAAATATTTGATCTCTAATATGATAAAAAGTACATTTTTTACGATCATATTATTTACAAGCCCATTATATCATTTAATAAAAATTTCTATCATCAAATTTTAAAATATGAAATGTGAAAACATATATGAATGTCTGAATTTTTATGATTGAAATTTATAAGTTTAGAATCGCGGAATATATCACTTTTGAGACGTACAGTTAATAAATAATTGATATCAATCCATGTAGAACTAATGGTGAGGAGGTATATACATTGTTTTATCATGTGCGGATATGAAAAGAAATTACCCTAATTTCATTCATATCAAAATTTCTGTTATCTTATTCTATAATATTGTTAATCTCTTATACATTTCAAAGAACTTTTGCGAAAGTGTATACTCCTTCAATGAATCTAGGATCGAAAATTTCATGATCATCGTATAAGCGCTTGATTTATCACACTCAAAGGGAGCCTTTTACAACCTTGTTTGTGTCGAGAACGCTATACTCTCCATAATCTATCCTCAAAGATGTTTCCACTAAATACAAAAATTAATATAAATGACATCATAAGTAGCTGTAATTTTTAAAATTTGAACCAATTATCATGTTATATCTTACATGCAGGATTTTTTTTAAACTATATAACTCGAACAAAAGTAAGTGTTTTTGCTTAAAAACCAAACAATATACAATTATTTAGGTGGAGACTCCATTTTGTATTATAACAAGACAAATCTTATACTATCTTTGTGGAATGAATTTCGGACATTTCTATGTAGCCATATAACAATATTCATGAAGCGTTACATATAATATATAGAAAATATGTAGCGATTCCTGGATAATAATATGAGCAATATTGTAAAAATATTTTTATCAGTCTCTGAAAGCAAACCAAAGTCAATCAAACGTTTTGCATGTTTCTTTTTCAGCAGAGCAGGAATTTATTATTTAGTTTTGGAAGAACATACTAATTGCATCTTTTGCATCAATATTACTTTTGTATATATCGATGATAAATAAAAATGCTAAAAAGTTCATTTTCATTACGATATTGTACGAAATGTTTGAAGATAGTAAATTTTTAAACGATAAAATGCTATCACGTTTTATACACAGTGTATCCAAAATTTTCTGGGTAATATTATAATCATTTTTCTACTCGTCTCGAATAATGAGTTAAATAATATACTCCTCTGCTGATTTAGGAATTATTCAAATTGGACTCTTAGTCATTAATTTGCAAAAAACAAAGAGAGAGTCATGTATATATGGAACATATTATGAAATCTCGTCTGAAACCATTTGAAAATCTTTTTTCGTAATATTAGTTATTATATTCATTTAAACCAGGTATAATCCTATTGTCTTCAAAAAACCAAGTGACGGTGGACCTCATCATTACTATTATTTAGTATTATTTTCCTTCTCAGAGCTTATATTTCATCTTAACGATATATTTAATCGCAATATATGGCTGCATGCTCCAATCGTAATTCGGCCAAAACTTTTTTCTCATTCATAAAGTCAAAGATATCGAGCAGATAAAAAACATTTATCATGAATTTATTCAAGTGAAATTTATTCGAACAGTTTTTTGTTTTCGTTAAGATTAATATATAGTTTATTCGAATCCAAAATAAATAATTTTTAGAAAATTTTCTATCCACATCGATCCGGAAATTTCGATTTTCTTTCACAGCGATAAAATTGTGGGATACATTTAATACATTCTAGATTTAAGATAAAAATATATTGCTTAAAGAAATTTGATTAACATAAGTAATAGATGTAATGACATCTATGATCACAAATTGTATTTCCTGAATTAGAGTTTTTTCATAGATTATTTGTCGTAAAATCATAGAGTATGTTGCCATAAATTAAGAGTTACTGATTGTATGCCAAACATTGAAATAAAGAACGATATAAAATATTTTGAACATCATACTCGGCTACCTCACAAATATTTTGCATTAATCATTGAATATATTTTAAGGAATTAATAAATTTTTTAAATTATATCACATGCTTTAGTAGTTTTAAATGGTTTACGACGATATGTTTATAAAAATACCTTCAGATAAATAACATCCACAATCCAATAATTATGAAAAGGTGGCAAAAACTGCTACTTTAAAAAGCTGAATATATGATTGAAGAAGTTGACCAAACTTCTTTTCGTATATTTTTGATTGAAAATGAGTCATTTTTCTATGACAACAGTTTCGTTATATATCAAATTTGCTTTACATTTATCTAAAAACTATTCTCTGATCATGACTTTAATAATATCGATGACTGCCCGATTAGAAACTCTTCAGGTAATATATATATATGGTTTCTTAGCACTTAACATTGTGAGTGCGATCATATAGGGAGCTTTACCCGAAACTATGCTTGGATTATTATAAGTTCATAAAACTCCAAGACTTGCTTTCCTGACTTGATGAGCCATACATGGAATATACTTTTATTTCTAGTTGACAAATCGATTTTGGTACAAATTATGTTTCATTTTGTTTTTATTCGTAGATTCAGTTGATAGTAATTGGCCACAAATATTTTATTTATAAATATAATGATCAGATTTACTTATCTTCGAGAAATCATCGATTAAAATAATCGTAATCATATTTTCTAAAGATCGTGATCTTTTGTTAAGGATCGTTTTAATTTTAATATTTTCTGTAAAATTCACAAATTTAATTTACTAAACTCAAGCTAAAGAGAATGTGAAAGCGGTCTCGTGAAATCATCAAAGATCATATCTTAAAAAATTTTTAAATATCATGCATCAAAAAATATAACATATCACCAATTTGAAACTGGAAAAAGTATCATTTCAATTAATAACCAACGAAATCTTAATATCATGTAGTA
>JWZT01003883.1:15236-28185 GCA_000827895.1 Thelohanellus kitauei
ATTTGTGAATGCTGGCGTCAGCACAACAGCTGAATCAGTCCAAAAATACCAGGTTTAGGAGCTTTTAATGTGGCGGTTTGTTCCGGGATACTTTTGATAAATGAGTTTACTTATTAGCGGAGGTAACGTTTGACAATGTGATTCGAATATCATCATCATCCTCTTCTTCGGTGCTCACATCCTGTACTTCTTCAGGTTTCGTCTCTAGTGTTTGTTGAATTTCTGGATTCTATTAATTTGGCCAAATACATCTTGAAATGTATCAAACGGAAGATAATCATCTTGAAAAACACCAGAGGGGCTAAATATAAAAATAACCTTACCATGTGTTCGTCGTAGATCCAGTTTGAGTTTGTTCCATTTATATAACCAGATCCTTTCGACGATGTTCGAGCGAGTTCGGACATCCAGGTTCATCAGCATTGTCATTAATTAGTCGTTTGCTACCCCTGAACTGTAGAATCTAGATTTTTCGAATATAATACAAACAAGTGAGAACTCTGGATAACATCGTGCGACCAGTAGTAGATTTTTTATGGCTGTTTATTGCCAAAGAACTACCGGGTTTTGCCGTCAATATCTCGCTTCTTAGCCGTCAATATTGCGCATCTAAACCTTCAATAATTCAGACATCTGATTCCAGTATTGAATATATGTCATTCCATATGAATTAAGAAACTTTCATAAATATGTTTTAGTAATCAACTAGAGGTTAACTTAGTGCGGCAAAAATAAATTACAATGTTTTCCTTCCAAATTACACATTCAAACTTTATTTAAAAATCTGAGATCCAATGAAAGTTTTATTAATTAACATGCTAAAAAGTTGGTCAGCATATCATGTAAGAAAATCAGCGAAGAGAATTTTGTTTTTCTATAATCAATGACACGAAAATATGATTTGGTTAAGTAAATGTAAAACTGATGGTACGTGAAGAAGTTATGGTGAAACATATCAGTAGGAAAATGAACATAGCGCTTGGCTGCATATATTTTTGTGTTTTTAATTTTAAATAATTATATATGAGGTGATTCTACATAAACAAAATGGGTTAAATTTTTATTTCAAACCATAATCAGCCTTTTAAACATTTCTACATATAAATACAGAATGAAATTATCCACTCAAAACGCAACTGGGTGAAAAAATCTTAAGTAAAAATATTTAAATAGATTTTTAAAACACTTCATCGATAGATTATTCCTATTTTTTTCATGTTTCTATGGTTGAATTTACCAAATTACTTTCAAATGTTCGTTCTTTAAATCACTTTTAACATTTTTTAACGATTCGTTACATGTCTATATATGCCTTGCTAAAACTAAACTCTTAAAATTAATAATTTTTAGATAAAATCGTGCATCTTCGGGGAATATTTAAAAGAGTGTCAATGGTTAAACGAAGAAAGAACATAAAAAATAATATCAGATCTTTATTAATCAAGAAATTCTTTGAAGAAGGCAAAAAAAGCGAGAAATAGCACGGATTTTCGACATATCAGAGGCCAGCGTTCGTTTTATCATTTAAAGTTATGAGCAAAACGGTTTGACAGATAAAAGGCCTATTGGTGGTAGCAGCCCAACAAAACAAACTGAAGAAGTAACTAGTAGTCTTATAAATATAATTACAGATGGCAATCTTTACGCACTAGCTGATATTAACTACCATCTCGAAATAGATGTTCATCCTGCGACTATCTGGAAATGGCTCAAAAAGTTAAATTTTTCCTGGGAGATTACAAGATCCATTCCAGAACGTAGCAATGACGATCCTGTCAAATTGGAAAGGATAGAATATATAAGGTGGTACCAATCATACAACCCTCATCTAAGATATATCAACATAATATATATCGACGAAAGCCCATTTAATCTCCATATGATTAAAACGCCCGCCTGGTCGAGGTTAGGAAGAACTCTTAACCCCATTGTTCCGATATATAGAGGAAATAACATGACGATGATTCTTGGAATCAATGGATTAAACATAGTTTCATCATAAGGCATTGTGCATTCTAGCGTAAATGGGGTCATCTTCAAAGAATTTCTTAACGATGTTGTGAGAATTCTAACAACGGAAGAAGAATACACCTTAGTTATGGACAATGTTCGGTTTCACCATGTCCAAGACGATTTTACCGAAAACTACCCTTACGCAATTAAATTCCTCCCTCGTTACAGCCCGTTCCTGAACCCCTGCGAGGAGGCATTTTCGAAGATTAAGAATGCGGTTCGACGAGAGAGTAGAATGAATGGAACAACTGACCTCCTCCAGCGAATGGAGGACTCTTGTCGAAGAATTACACCTGGGGACTTGACGAATTGGATACTGCACTCCGAATCGTTTTTTAATGATTGGTTAGAAAATAGAAACATTTCTAGAAGTTAATTGATTTTTATCCTGCACTAAATTATCCTATCGTTTATTACTAAAACATATTTTGGAAAGTTTCTTAACTCATATTAAATGAAATATGTTCAATACTGGAATTTGATATCTGAATTATTGAAGGTTTAGATGCGTAATATTGAAAACTAAGATGAGAAATATTGAGAGTTAACATGCGCAATATTGACGGCTAAGATGCGAGATATTGACGGCAAAACCCGGTAGAGGGTTCTGGTCTGATGAGAACTGCTCTCTAGTAGGTAAGAGGAGCAGATAGTAGAAGGTATATTAAAAAAATATTTTTAAAACGCTGGTTGTATGGTTCAAAATTTATCAACAAATTTTTTTGTATTTGTTGTGTATTTTGTGGGTTGTTGTGCTTTTATGACGTTCATTTAGCATGGAAAAAATGCGTAAATAATTTAATTGCGGAAAGATTCGTTTTTACATTCATAAATAATGTGTATTTCTCATGTGCGGTTTAGGATGAGATCGATGCGATTTAGGATGAAAACCCTGGCGTGGTTATTCGTATAAATTAAACATTTATATAAATGGTCGTTTTATGTATCGATTTAAAATTTATTTATGTGTATTTCGCTAAATAAGAGTTTGTTTTGCTGGAGTTTTCTTGCAAAATCAACCACTACAACTATACTTATTGCTCAGTCAAATTCATGGTTATACTTAATCTTTTATGAATCTTGTGAACGATTTCGTTGTTTATTTTGACATTTTTTGTTGAGCATGATATCGATAAGCATTACTTGAAAAATATGTGACAATATTGTCCAGATATGGCACATTATTGTGAATAATAAACAAAAACATCTTTGTGCACAATTAATATCGTCATGGTGGTTAATTTTAAATGCACAATACGGTAACCTTTCTCCATTTTAATAATTAGTTAGAACTACTTAAAAGTCTATGAAAAATATTCATTTAAAGATGTAAATCTGATTCCCATTCATTTTGAAAAGTTTATTTTTTCGAAAAGAACCATATGATAGTTTAGAACCTTCAATTATATGTCAAAGACATGTAAAAGTCATGAATGTAGATAAATAGATCTAGGATTAGGTTCAATAAAGTTCACTAATATACACCATTATTCATCCAAAATTTTCACTTTTTTAAACTGATTGAATGTTAATTTTATCTGTTTTATTTTGATGTAGTGCTCTTGAAGCTAAATGAGTTTATTCCCCCATCTAAAGAGCACTATCTGTTTCAGAGTTCTGAGTAAAAGCTACTGAGATGGTTGATAGTAGAGTATTGTTTTATCAAAGTTACTCAGACCATAATTTTAAATGCTCTTACACCTCAAATATAGCCATTCGATAGGATTCAATTTTGACGAGTAATAAGAACGAAGAATGATGTTCTGCTATAAAGATTAGTGAGGGCAATAAACGTTTTTCCAGAGGTAAAAACTGACATTGTCGATCACAAATTACACAGCATTAACGGTAATTCTATATTTAATAGTTTTAAAGTCAAACATGAATACCTTTAATTGAAAACACTTTATTGTCAATCACATGAGCAGTTTCTACTCAGATTTCATAAATCGATTATACTTGTTGGATAAGTGAATAAAAATGGCTTGCCTCAATATTATTTCAACGAAATTCTTTTAAAAATTCCGGTCATTTTTGATTAAAAAT
This sequence comes from Thelohanellus kitauei, assembly GCA_000827895.1. NCBI lineage: Eukaryota > Metazoa > Cnidaria > Myxozoa > Bivalvulida > Myxobolidae > Thelohanellus > Thelohanellus kitauei. Next base: position 19,296 of record JWZT01003883.1, read on the forward strand.
CGTCTGTACTGTTTTAAACACCACCAAATGTTATTTTATCTTAAATCCTAACTTCTTTTGAACTGGTGTAAGCTAAATACTTAAAAAGGCTAGTCGGGGTATATAAGGTATTAATATCGTAACACAAGCCAATATAGTAGGTTAACTATTAAAATTCAACTCGGTATCTCAAATTATATTTTTCACGTAAATTTTGCCCTTTAAATATTGGCGTTATCTAAAAATTAAGTGTTTAAAAATCTATTAACTTGATATTTTCTTACTAAGAATCACAAACATAAACCGAAATCATTTTACAGGGTTATTCACAATGAATGCCCAATAACATTGAGTTGTATAACCTCAATGTTCACTGAGTAATGCCCAGCTAATTCCATGATTTAAAATAATGCTCAGTGAATATGAAATACCCTATAATATGTAAATAATCAAAAAATATTTCTCACTTTATTCAAAGTATTACTAATACAAAAGAAATAAAAACAAACGATGAATTTTATCAAAGTTTGTGCCGAACAATGCTGCGCGGAGTTCAACTAACGCGCAAAAACGCCACAATCCTCTGCTTGCGAGCAACGGTCATCAAATTGGTGAATAGCTAATTTTTCATCGATATAAGCGATCTGGCGTTAAAGAGTGAGTGACACGATCGTATGTAATATAATCTTTGTGATGATTTTTTAGATCAGGATTTATAAAAAAATCTGAAAGAATCGATACAAAAATATTTCAAAGCACATAATTTATTAAACAAAACAAGAGAAGTGAGTGAATAAAAATTTCAACTGGATTTACGAAATGAAAATAATATAAGTAATATAAAAGGTATATTAGTTTACCTTGGTTATTATGTAAAAATAGCAGCAAGAACAACTTCATTTTATAGAGGTACATTCCAAATCGAAATTTAGAGCTTTTCATAATTATTCAAGATGATAAATATGATCAAAAACTTTAGATTTTCGTTAATTAGGTCATATTGTTCAAATTCTTAAAAATTTTGGTCAAAAAGTTTTGGTCCTATCGAATATATCATATCGGATTCGTGAAGCTAAGAAATTTATTATTTACATGATTTAGGGGTTTAATTTTAAAAGTGGGTGTTTTTAAAAATCAATTATGAAATGATCAAAATTACCAAAATCAAGGATCATGGAAGAATTATAACAAAAATAATTGTCTTTACATAAATATTTAAGTTGAAAATTCTAAACTTGTCTTTCCTCGAGTCTTCAGTTAATTTCATGTTTCCTTTCTTTGATACTTATGTCATACACGTTAAGTTCTATATTCCTTAAGTTGTTCAATTTAAAAATCACTATCCAACCCAACAAATTAAATCGCCACCCAAGATTATCCTATTGATATGATTGATCACATCATCTTATGAGAATCCGGGTGCTTAATCAATGGATTTTTTTATTTTTAGACTTTTATATTTTTAATCTCTGTAAGAATCCTTTATTCTAAACAGAAATAAAATTTAGATTATAAATCTTGGAATCCTACCAAGATTCTAAATCTTAATCTGAACTTATTTCAAAATGTGTTTTTTATTGGATGGCAGCGCCAAAAGTTTTGATTTTATTGAAACCAGTATTTGGGACACAATCACCTAATATAACTGTTCTGTACTTTATTGCTGTTTTTTCAATAAATAAAGCCTAAGTCATCCATCCAACGATTATTCAATTTATTAGTTAATACTAACAATGGAATTTTTATAATTTATCACCAAATATATTCCGTATGAGGAGAATTACAATCTATGAAATCACATTTAGAAAAACAAGCTAAAAAGCACATACAATGTGATTATGGTAATTATTACAGTGTAAATTGTTAAATTCTGGAGTTATGAAAAATTAATGTGAGTCAGCTGTTCTTGATAATAACAGAAATGTTAACTGAAATTACTATGTACCTTATAAAACAAACTGTTTACGTTCACCGCAGATTCAAATTTTTATTAAGTATTGCTTACGCTCACCTAGCTATAATTTAAGTGACTCATGTGAAGGAGAAACATGCATGTAAATATTTTCAGTGTAATTTCACTTAGACATAGTACATTCAGTCGCGTCATAGCCATCTAGTTATCTGGAAATTTAAAGATAAGACAACTAAAACTGCAAAAGACGTAACCATTAAATCTGTATGTTTTTAATCTCCTCTAAGTTTTACTTAATCAGCCTCAGAACTCATCAATATTTAAGATCATTTATGCTTCTGAGAGCGTTGTTCCAAGTGTTTTGTCTATAATTAGTACGTTTTCGTCATTTTTTTGTAAAATTCATGCTTTTTCGCATAATTATGAACGAAATAGATATTTTCCTTTTTAATATACTTAAAATATTGTTTCACATAACAAACTCATCACTAAACCGAATTAAATATGCCACGTGAGGTACCATCGAAGCATGTTTAAACTTTGAAAAATTCATTTTACCTATAATAAAAGTACACCTAGAATTGAAGGACTCTACAATTAATCGTTCAAATTGGCATCGGGTAAGTCTTTACAAAGTTATCGACAGAATTTGCATAAGTTTCATTTCTATTCTTCCTCTATATGTTAAACCTAATAAGTATTTTAAACTCTCAGGTGCGGACAATTAGAAATGCCTGATTTTGATTATCAGGGCCAAACACCATGTTTTCGAAAACTGCCATGCCCATCACCATTAAAGTAGACTGACTCGTTTTTAAACGCGAATCTTATTGCAGGAATTTTCGATTCAGAGTCGATTCCAGTTTACAAAGTATATTTTGACGAGATATTTGATGCAATCTATGGAATTGATCATAAATTTTTGTTGCCATTTGGGACTCATAAAACTGGAAAAGACTTGTTCAAGATGCTGAAAATCCTGGGCGTTGATTTATGATAATAAGAAGGAAGAATCGCGATTTCCCTTAAGATTTAGCTGTTACAACCTCAAATGCCCTAAGCTAAATATCTCTATATCAAAAAAGGGTCTTTTATCGAAAGTGCACACATATGGGTACAAGAAATTTTAATTCTCTATTCAGAATTTGCTAAAGACAAATGTGACTACGAGTCTATTAAATATCATTGCAATATCAGAAATGACAACAATTTATTGTCATCCAGAACCATTTCTGATTGGATAACATTTATTCGAGAGGTCTGCATAGAAGCAGTTATAGAGGCATCAGTATGAAAAATTGGTGGGCCTGGATTAACTGTTAAAGTAGACGAGGCGAATTCGGCAGACGAAAATTCAATGTTGGGCGATTAATAGACGGACAGTGGCTTGTGAGTGGGATTTGTCGTGAAACAAGATAAGTTTTCTTAGTACTCTGCCCTGATAATAAAAGAAACTCAATCTGCATAATCGATATAATTTCACAAAACATACATACGGGTTCCTTGATTGTTACTGACTGTTGGAAAGGCTATGATAGACTGACACAAGAGGAGTGGAATCATTTAACCGTCTACCATAGCTATAATCTTGTAAACCCTTTCTCTGGTGCCCATACAAAAAATATAGAAAATATGTGGTGGCAAGTTAAACAATCGTTTCCAGAAACGCTTACACGTAAGGACGGAAGTTCTTTTTATCATTTTGGCAAGTTCTTCTGGCGGAAAAAGTTTATTATAGATCCTTCCAAGGACATGCTGATGCTTATGAAAGACGCCGCATCGTTTTATCCACCTCCAAAATAAACGCTCGTTTTTTATTATAGTTTTTGTTGCATTTTTTCCAGGCTCGGTTTGTTTCAACTTTAGTTTAAAAAACAATATTTATCAAGACCAAAAAAAGGTATTATAAAAAACTAGCATTTGCCGTTATATTAAATGTTCAATATGTCAATTTTTTATTCTTTCATTTATTGCTTTGTTCTTCTTTCCTTTGTTTTTTATATTTTACTTTTATCATTAGTTTATACATTTTTCCATTTGGGACTCATAAAACTGGAAAAGACTTGTTCAAGATGCTGAAAATCCTGGGCGTTGATTTATGATAATAAGAAGGAAGAATCGCGATTTCCCTTAAGATTTAGCTGTTACAACCTCAAATGCCCTAAGCTAAATATCTCTATATCAAAAAAGGGTCTTTTATCGAAAGTGCACACATATGGGTACAAGAAATTTTAATTCTCTATTCAGAATTTGCTAAAGACAAATGTGACTACGAGTCTATTAAATATCATTGCAATATCAGAAATGACAACAATTTATTGTCATCCAGAACCATTTCTGATTGGATAACATTTATTCGAGAGGTCTGCATAGAAGCAGTTATAGAGGCATCAGTATGAAAAATTGGTGGGCCTGGATTAACTGTTAAAGTAGACGAGGCGAATTCGGCAGACGAAAATTCAATGTTGGGCGATTAATAGACGGACAGTGGCTTGTGAGTGGGATTTGTCGTGAAACAAGATAAGTTTTCTTAGTACTCTGCCCTGATAATAAAAGAAACTCAATCTGCATAATCGATATAATTTCACAAAACATACATACGGGTTCCTTGATTGTTACTGACTGTTGGAAAGGCTATGATAGACTGACACAAGAGGAGTGGAATCATTTAACCGTCTACCATAGCTATAATCTTGTAAACCCTTTCTCTGGTGCCCATACAAAAAATATAGAAAATATGTGGTGGCAAGTTAAACAATCGTTTCCAGAAACGCTTACACGTAAGGACGGAAGTTCTTTTTATCATTTTGGCAAGTTCTTCTGGCGGAAAAAGTTTATTATAGATCCTTCCAAGGACATGCTGATGCTTATGAAAGACGCCGCATCGTTTTATCCACCTCCAAAATAAACGCTCGTTTTTTATTATAGTTTTTGTTGCATTTTTTCCAGGCTCGGTTTGTTTCAACTTTAGTTTAAAAAACAATATTTATCAAGACCAAAAAAAGGTATTATAAAAAACTAGCATTTGCCGTTATATTAAATGTTCAATATGTCAATTTTTTATTCTTTCATTTATTGCTTTGTTCTTCTTTCCTTTGTTTTTTATATTTTACTTTTATCATTAGTTTATACATTTTTTTATTTTCAAATTGTTTTAATTGGTATTTTTATAAGATAATTTTTGTACTTTTTTCTTTCGAGCCATGTTACTAATAACCAAAGACCACCTGCTGGCTAAGGAGACTAGGTGAATTAGGTAGATGTTTGAACCCTCAGTACCACACCTCGGTTTCTTAAATTTCTTCTATTTCTCTGTGATAAATTTTAAATTCTTCTTTATACCACGAATACAACTATTCTGTGTGAACAAAACGGAAAAAAATATAGGCAACCATTTATTTATTGCGCACAATCCGACGATTAAACATTTGAAATTGTGAATTGGTTTATTACACAAAAGAAGCAAAATCCGCGATGGAGAATTTCGAATATTTACAGGAAAACGGTATAGATAATGATTCTATAGTCAAAAATAGAGAATTCCATCAATCACTTCAGACTTTCCAAATTTCCATTTAAAATAGTAACTATACAACCAACTTAGTACATCTTGACTCTTCTATGTACCAAAAACTTCCCATGTATCTAGTTTAAGCTTGTAGAGCTCTAACGAACTTGATCTACAAATAAAAATTTTTATTAAAAGAAATGTGGCGCAACTTTCCGGACACGCTGTATATGATGTTTCAGAAAACTATTGAAATTATTTGTTATAACCTTGAAAAAAATACAGAAATGAAAGGGTTAAAAAATGGAGAATCAAACAGGTTTTGTCGGAGGAGAGCCATTTCTTAAAACACAATAATGGGTAAAAATTGAGAGGGATGGTGATGTGAGCTTTAAAAAATATCAAAATATTGAAGATTGTGTTCTGAAATCGAGTAGGATAAAACAAACAGTATCTGTAGATTATAAACAAAAGCTGGTAGGAAACAGTGAATTGAGAATGAATTGACAGTTTGTTATTCTGGTTTGGCTAAAGCAGTGGCAAGCTTAGCTTTGAAATCGGCACCTCGAACTTTCGCGGCAACTAAAAATGAGAAAAAAAAATACCTTGAGCCTTAAGGATTGCAGATTTTCCTCGACCGATTGAGACCGCAGTTTTCTGAGGAACCATCCGTTTAAACATCGGGGCATTCTTTAGCATATCTGGAAGGATAAAAAATTTGATTTTTGATCCTCGGATATACAACTGCTCAGCATGAGACGTCTTTCCATTTTTGGCTGTCACGGTGACATTGATCAATTGGCAGTTCATGTTATCTTCTGCTGCAATCAATTTCCCACGATAGACTTGGCCGATATCACTTTCAACTGTCACTATGTGGCCTTCAGCTTCATGTAATATTTTGATTGGAATTCCTATTGACATGATATGTCTAGCTGCGATGAAAGGCGAAACATCGCGACGCGTGCTTTAGAATGTTATGCGCACCTCTGCGTTTGATCTTAAATTGGTGAAGCGAGCAAATTGAAATCATGTGTAACTGATGATTTAGGTGATTCCCGACAATCATTCAGCCCCGTGGATGTTTCTTACATGCCGTTTTTAGACGTTCGAGTAAGGGCATTTGCCTATTTATTTGAGCTGAGCGAAATCGCGTTCAGGATGTACTAAAGATCTTTGTAAGTAATATAGTTCAACTAAATTACAGAATAGGACACCATCTTTTGTATTAATCTTAGCATATCGTTTGTTACCCAAAAAACTACCTACAAGGCTCATATAATTGGGTAAGCAGGAAGGTTTGCTACTATCATACTGGTAACCCGTTATAAGATAATTGCTCAACGATGATTCCACAAAATAAACAATATCTTATTAAGTGTACAATTTTATTTTATTAAGTCATAGTAAATTATCCCAGCATCATATTTAAGAATATATATATTGGTTACATTTTTTTTTGATTTTTCAAAACTACGCTGAATTTTTTACTTATGAGTTTTCCCGCAAATATGGACGCGACTATTCGCGCAAAAACATCGTATAAATCAAAATGCTGTAAGCCGGACAAATTTTCTGAGTTATCGATGACAATTATTATTTGATTTGTAATGTTTTCTCCAATTCGTGTATTTATAATCTTGTATTTAGGATGAAAGATTAAATTTTCGTACGACTAATAAATTTTATAATTTCGAAGGAGCAAAAAATGAAAATATGTTGAGTCTTTAATAGGGTGCCAATCGTGGAAATGCTCGATTGCATAGATGGCAATTATTTTGGCTCTTGTGCAATATTGTGTGAGAAAGGCTTAATGGATGAAAGAATCCATTAAAACAATGACCACTGTTTGTCAAGTTTGAATTTTTGAAAGATCATAAATTGTATTATACAAATTAACAAACGTAATGGTAGTTTTTATTGTTATTATCATATCTATGGACAGATTTAGCATATGTTTTGCATTTGTTCTTATGGTTCATAAATTAATTAAAGTATAAGATTCAGGTTTACACTTTGGATGGAAAGATGAAAATAAACTATATTAGCTAGCAAAGATAATCTTTACATTGAGTGCATGTTTAAAACTTAGCATCCTACGTTAAAAATAAGAGACGGATTTGCGATCAAGCAATAAACGAAATTTCATCCATGTAAAAACATCTCTGACTGTATTAGGGTGCCGCATGTGGCCTGCTGGTTATATTTGACCTATCACTGTTCTATGAAGTTTAACAAAGTTTTTGTTTGAGAATATTTCAAATCTACGCCGTTTTTTCATAAAGGTTTTTCGAGAATTTTATCAAGGCTTACTTGTCCACTAAAGTGCCCAATAAGTGTAATTTCAAAATAAACTTTCAACTCTAAAAACATTTGCCAAAAACTTTAATTGAATTACCGAATCTTGAATTGATTCGTCATCGCTTAAAAATGTTCCAACCCAATACAAAGTTCATGGAGAAAATATTTTTATTTTACTTCGAACGCTTTCGTCATTATTTTGGAAGATTTCAATACGTTTCTATTGGTCGATGGCCAAATATAGTGTAAGAAAAGAGAATACAAACAGTTAATGAGGGATAAATTCGATTGGAGACAATTATAGAGGACGACTTCAAAACGCCAAAGAAATAAATATGGTGATGTTTGTAACTTCGCAGGTTTCTGATCATATCTTGAAATATGTCTACACTCATTCAATCATTATACAAAAAAATAAAGGAATAAATTGATTATAATAAATCCATAGCAACTCTATAACGAATATTATAAAAAATTGATGTAGTCTTTGTAAAGGTGGCATCGAAGTATATATGCTGACATAAAGAAAGTATAGATAGGTATGGTTGGTGAAAAATATAAGAAATAATTCTTTATTTAAGTCATGGTTACCGAGGTCTAAATATCTTAAATTCACGAGATATTTTAAATTTTCCTGATACCACCTGGTTAGTGACACAGTAGACCAGGGTTCCTTAACCCTGTGCTCGCAGACCATTTTATGTGCCCCCATCGCTATCCAATAACTGATAAAAGAAAATAAAATTTTGCTACAAATTTAATTAATATTGGGTTTTGAAGGGTTGGGTCTGTTTGCGCGGAGACTATTTTCGCGGAGACATTTGCGCGGAATTTTTTTATTCACTGTACCTCTAATGTGTACTGAAAGTTACCTTTACTAAATCGATTTTCCCCAATTTATACATAAAATCACAACGCTTGCGTTAACTATATTAACAACTATCACTCAAAAATCATTAAGTTAACAAAATGAGCCCTCAAATAAACAAGAAGAATTTGACATTGGCGAATATGATGGTTAAGTCGGATTCTGCTCCTGTGAAGTGTGTAATTGTTGGTAGACGAGAGTAACTATGTGTTAGCCTGTTAGTTTACCATATTGTCATGTTCGTTGCACGTGTAATAAATTGGCTGGAGCCAGGCATAAATTTATAAAATAAAAACTATAAATATGAGAAGAATACAAGCAA
>JWZT01003899.1:0-92468 GCA_000827895.1 Thelohanellus kitauei
GGCATCGGTTACATAGAGTTGATGTGCATTTTAATTTATGCAAGTTTTGTGCCACCTATCAATAAGAACAACAAGAAAACTAGTGGAAAATAGGCTTACTTGGTCAGATATGAACAAGTAACGATATGAAGGCGATCACGCTTAGAATGCCAAAGTTCATCAATTCTTGAACACAACAAAGTTCCGTTTTCCACACGTAAATTGACCAGATCTCGATTTTTTCAAACAGATTTTGATAGCGTTTGACCCTTTCCTCCATCGTTTTGGCGTACTCACATCCTTGCAATCATAGATAGGTATAGTCTTTGGTATGAAGCAATATTAATCGAGGATATCTCGGGAAAAGGATGTGCACTAACTTTTATCTTCCAGTGGATATCTCAAATCGATTACTAAGTGGTCACTTCCGATGGTGGCGCAGAGTTCACTTCTGACTTATGGTCAGCAATGTCACAGTTGCTCAGCTTGATGCTATAGTTCACATAATCATACAATCCCATGCCTGCTCGGATGGTTGAGAGTCGGCATAGAAAGCTTAAAACATTTTTTTACGAGGTTTTTTAAGAATCCAAGCTGGTGTAGGCAAAGCCAAGGGATTCTTCCAGGATGACATATGACACTCAATGAGGACATTGGTGTGTATCTAACTGACAGCATATATTGGACAGCATAACCATTTACAGGTGACCTCTTAAGTGAACCATCGTCAAACTTTTTGAGCGATCATGTTCTGTAAAAAATGTCGCGAGAGGTTCAGATTTCTAATAGAAATATCAGTCAAATGTCACGGTAAATACAAAACACATAATGGCAATAACAATTAATACTATGTCGCGTTCGTATTTATGCGGAAAGCCTCGGGGACAAATGCACTCAAAACCCGATACATATACCCTCATAGAGTTATATGTTGTGGCCCAAAATTATTTAATATCGATATAGGATGTTGAAACAAGGCCATATCTGTTAGCAGATTTAAGAGAGAGTTTGCTAAAGCAACAATTATTAAACCTGCATTCCCAATTCGAAAACATTGAAGATTCCGAATAAATCATATACTATAAGAGAAGAAGAACTCTCTTTTTACGCTGCCGGGAGATAATGTGGCATATCCCAGCAGTAAACAATACCGATAGATCGAGGATTAACGTAATCAGTTGACTTACAACAATAAGATAATAATTAATACAATAAGACGAACCCAGGTAATGTCGTAAGTTAGATCCTATTCATCGATTCCCATATTCGATCTGTTGCAGTTTTTGTCAAGATATATGAAAACTTAATAAATCGATATTCAAGATGTTGACAAGATCAGGCTTACGTAATCTGAAACTAATCATATTTTTTGTATAATTAGAATAATTATATTGCCACCCATGTGGTTCCATTCCATGAAATTATTTCATTTGACACTCACTGATGTAATAGTTGAATGATTATCGCGTTTTCAGCCATTGGCGCTTGGGTCTGGACATGACTGCGGTTATCATATGATACCAGACCATCTTATCAAATCATATAGAACGCATATATTAAGTGCTGGAATTCTCCTTGATGATTCATTAGCGATAATTGAGGTCATTCTGGTTCTGAAAACATAATCAAATTTAACTGAGATGAACCACGAAAACTCACGATGGTTATATGTAACAAAACACTTGCATATAATCGCATTCTCATTTTTTTAACAATATAGCGTTGACAATAAAATACGTATCAATAAACGCAGATGTTGATCTGCGCAAATGTTAACGAATGTGTAGACGTTCGATTATATATCGATAAACCCTGATAAAATGTCAGTCATCGAGACGTATATTCTTTATTTATAAAAAATAGATTTTTGTAAAGTTCGTTTCGCAAATTCCATAAAATACATTTTGAAATATATCTTGGACCATCACGTTTGAGGTAGAATAAATTCCATTTGTATACGTTTATAGAAAATGGCATAGATCGTTCACGTTGATCATAAAATATATTTTATAGATTGATATAACATTCTAGAGAATTCTTAAGTCAATTGAGAGCCCTAACGCACAACATTAATCGATTACAAACATCTAAATACAATCCAGTTTCCAGTGGTTTTACTAATTGATTTAATTACTTAAATCAGTTTGTCATCCAACAATGATTACGAATTCTGCTATCGTTTCAGCAATTATGGCAAACTTATGAAAAACAAACCATGAATATCATAATGCTTTAGGAACTGGCGTGATAACGATACTGTGATGTTTGTTGGTCTGTATTTACGGTTTATCATTAGGAGAAAATAAGTCATATATTTAGTGTCCCAAGTAGTGCCCGCGATTGATTTATCGATTGAGTTTTGTACGTAATCTTGCAAAGCACAACAAAATCACTTTAAAAGAACTGCAAATTAAGGCAAACGAGAAACATGTGTTTCTAGTCAAAACAGTGGATGAAAAAAACCAAATCAGTAAGGTAATGGTTAAGACATAGATTTATATCGTTTGTGGACAAAAACTAAACAGGGAATTATGTTAAACACCTTGAATTCCAATACACTCATGATTGAGGATGAATAATATATTTTCAAACATTAACAATACTATAAATTCGGGAAGGTTCAGAATCTAAGAATCGATGTTATCGAGCTTTGAAGGAATGAACCATCATTGAAACAATTAATGGACATGTCATTTCGGAGAATTTCGGGAGTAATAATTTGCAAAATTAGATATAATTATGGTATTTGAATGTCTATACATTACACTTCCAGAACAAAATAAATAAATAATGTTTGCGCGTTCAGAAAAATGTTGAATTCGTGCATGCTTAGAATAGGGTGTCTTTGACGGTGTAACAAGCACACCTTGATCTTTTAAGCCAATTATCTGATATTTGTAAGAAGGGGTAATCGAATCTATTAAACCCAAAAGAAAAAAATATATTCTATACTGATTCATGGTTACGGTGCCTGATGTACTTTGCTGATAAACAATGTCATTTACATGTTTACTATCAATAAACTGAGATAAGGAACACCTTCCTGATAAGATGGCTCACCTTGATCATGTTAACCAAGTAGATATAGATGTTGTTCACAATCAAAAATCAATGAGTAAATATTGAAACAAATATCGATTATAACGCTGTTCTAGTAATGATGCTGATTCTATAAATTAGGTTTGGTTGCGGTTGCGTGATGTGTATTTATATCTTAATACGTAATGTGCTTATTTTTTGGAAATACTCATAACAAACAGCCTAACCTATAAATATGCTGCTCGAATATTATTTTTTGGGTCGTAATCCTAAAAAAATATGGTCTATATATTAGTAACTTTTAATCACAATCTTAATATCATCATGCAAGACAACGACGATTATTCATAGAATGTCGTTTCTTAATAGATCTTTGTATTAAAACATTATAACTGAGATAGTGGCAATATATTTAATGGTTTTGGCATTTATCGTTCTCAAAAAAGTCTGTTATGACATGTCTGTTGTTGAAATCTCTTATATGTAGATAAATAGGTCGAATGCCATATTCGAGGTGACATTGAGGTATATACTGTCTTGACATCCGTTACAATTTAGACATTTTACTATTCATAGGATAACGGAGATACATTTTATAAAAATATTTGATGCTCGAAGAGGACACTGTAACATCACTGCAGTTGTTAGAGTGATGAAGACACTGAACACAAACAAAGTTAAAGATTCTTTGGGTGTAGGGTCATTTTTCTAATGTTTTCATTTAATTTGATATCTCAAATGACATTCTAAACCCAGAGAGAATATTAAGAATAATATAAAACCTCTTGGGTAAACAAGAAATCTATCGAGAGTAGCACAGATTGTAAATAAATATTATTTTAGAAAAAGGCTTACAGAAAATATATTTTGTCTCGTATTGCCTGTTAGGATATCATGTATAATACCAAGTAAACCTCATATCATAAAAATGCTAGTTAATAGCGTTTTGATCAGCGACAATGTAAGGATACAGAATTATAAGCTAAAAAAAATGGTTCAATCAAATAGATAGAAAACGCATCATCGTGGACAATAAGGTAGATTCAATTTGTTACTTGTCATGAACGTCTGTTTACGTAAAAACTATCAGAATTTGTGCAAATAACACAAGAAATTTAAGATTGTCAAGTAGAAAAACATGAGACAAAGGGAGTGGTTAGGTCGATTCGCAATTGGAAACATAACAAATTAAGTTTAGATTATTGAGCAGAAGAATATGAAAAGATAATGTGTAGATATTTATCTATCAATGGATTTCTGTCTAAAACTACAAAAAATGATATTAAAGGAGCGTTAAATTCGATTTACAGTTATTTTCAGAAAATATATTTGGTAAATGTTTGAGATGAGCTTTTTCCATGAATATGAGGCCATATAGAAGAATGTTTTAGGGTAGATATATTTACAAAAAGTTAAAAAGATGACAGGAATAAGTTGTCAGTTAGATGCAGAATAATATATGTACACTAAGATTGGTGAGAGTATTAGGATGATGTTCAAAGAAGAAAACGGCGATTTTCTGAAGTATCTTTGCAGATGGATATATTTTTGTAAATTAAAAACATCAGATGTTGGGATTAGTAAGTTCGGGGAGTGCAATATATATAATAATGTATATCATTTGACGTTTGAGTACAATTTGTGACAGGAATATTAGTTTAATGTGTTCCGCTTTTAGGATAGATTGCTACGGGAAAATGAAAAATTTTAAAGCAGTGAGGGGTTAGTTTGAAGAGTATTAATTATCCAGTCCAAATTATTGAAAATGTGATTAAGGTGATCTTTTCCAATTAATATGGTTCATATCTAAGTTATCATTGTTTGATAGTTTTTAGGTTAAATAGAAAAATAAAAGACGCAGTGATAATTAAATAATTTTGGATACAATTTAAGGCAAAAATAATTGAATGTAAGATGAATGTAGAATATAGCCATGACAATTGCTAATGCCTAAACTTTTGTTCTTAAAGTGTTTTCTAAATATAAAATGATAATTTAATGATAGAGTAAGCTTTTAATGATTCAGATACACATTTTCAAAGGCAATTATTGAATATATGAAGAAGACGTGCGTGTCCAAGAAAATCGTGTTTCGAAAAAAGTAACATTTATGTAGACTGTTCATAATATAAAATGCTAAAATAAAGTAAATGTAAGCTATTAATGATTCCGATACTCAATTTCTACCTCCACATTTGAGTATATAATGAAGGCTTGAATTCCCATGTGAATAGCGATTTCCTGAAGTTTCGTTGTTCGACACGGATTCCTAGCATAAAATGTTCAATTTATAGTAATGTAAGACGTTACTGATTAATACTCGTTTTCAAAGGCAAAGTTTGAGAAATTGATGAAGGCGTGCTATACCTAGATATTGGTGATTCGTCAAACTTGAGTTTTTTAACTGTTTTCGCAGCGTAATAATTGCGAAATAGCGCTACATCTCCCATTTTATCAGTTTGGCAGTCATTTAGAACACCATCTTTTGAATATTTGACGAAGGCGTGCTTTCCCAAGAGAATGGTGATGTCGGTAACTTGAGTTATAATGTGTTTTCGTAGCCTAAGAATGCGAAAATTCCGCTAATTCTCCCTTCTAATCAAGCTGGCAGTCATTTAGAATACAAACTATTTAATATTTGACGAAGGCGTTTATGAAGGCGTACTTTCCGAAGAGAATGGTGATGTCGGCAACTTGAGTTATAATGTGTTTTCGTAGCCTTCGAATGCGAAAATTCCGCTAATTCTCCCTTCATATCAGTTTGGCAGTCATTTAGAACACCGGTTTTTGAATATTTTATGAAGGCGTACTTTCCGAAGAGAATGGTGATGTCGGCAACTTGAGTTATAATGTGTTTTCGTAGCCTTCGAATGCGAAAATTCCGCTAATTCTCCCTTCATATCAGTTTGGCAGTCATTTAGAACACCGGTTTTTGAATATTTTATGAAGGCGTACTTTCCGAAGAGAATGGTGATGTCGGCAACTTGAGTTATAATGTGTTTTCGTAGCCTTCGAATGCGAAAATTCCGCTAATTCTCCCTTCATATCAGTTTGGCAGTCATTTAGAACACCGGTTTTTGAATATTTTATGAAGGCGTACTTTCCGAAGAGAATGGTGATGTCGGCAACTTGAGTTATAATGTGTTTTCGTAGCCTTCGAATGCGAAAATTCCGCTAATTCTCCCTTCATATCAGTTTGGCAGTCATTTAGAACACCGGTTTTTGAATATTTTATGAAGGCGTACTTTCCGAAGAGAATGGTGATGTCGGCAACTTGAGTTATAATGTGTTTTCGTAGCCTTCGAATGCGAAAATTCCGCTAATTCTCCCTTCATATCAGTTTGGCAGTCATTTAGAACACCGGTTTTTGAATATTTTATGAAGGCGTACTTTCCGAAGAGAATGGTGATGTCGGCAACTTGAGTTATAATGTGTTTTCGTAGCCTTCGAATGCGAAAATTCCGCTAATTCTCCCTTCATATCAGTTTGGCAGTCATTTAGAACACCGGTTTTTGAATATTTTATGAAGGCGTACTTTCCGAAGAGAATGGTGATGTCGGCAACTTGAGTTATAATGTGTTTTCGTAGCCTTCGAATGCGAAAATTCCGCTAATTCTCCCTTCATATCAGTTTGGCAGTCATTTAGAACACCGGTTTTTGAATATTTTATGAAGGCGTACTTTCCGAAGAGAATGGTGATGTCGGCAACTTGAGTTATAATGTGTTTTCGTAGCCTTCGAATGCGAAAATTCCGCTAATTCTCCCTTCATATCAGTTTGGCAGTCATTTTGAACACCTCTTTCGAATATTTGACGAAGGCGCGCTTTCACAATAGAGTGATGATTTCAGTAACTTGAGTTTTTCAACTGTTTTCGTACCGCAAAAATGCGAATATTCCGCTACTTCTCCCTTCTAATCAGTTTGGCAGTGACTTATAACACATCCTTTTGAATATTTGACGAAGGCGTGCTTTCACAATAGAGTGATGATTTCAGTAACTTGAGTTTTTCAACTGTTTTCGTACCGCAAAAATGCGAATATTCCGCTACTTCTCCCTTCTAATCAGTTTGGCAGTGACTTATAACACATCCTTTTGAATATTTGACGAAGGCGTGCTTTCACAATAGAGTGATGATTTCAGTAACTTGAGTTTTTCAACTGTTTTCGTACCGCAAAAATGCGAATATTCCGCTACTTCTCCCTTCTAATCAGTTTGGCAGTGACTTATAACACATCCTTTTGAATATTTGACGAAGGCGTGCTTTCACAATAGAGTGATGATTTCAGTAACTTGAGTTTTTCAACTGTTTTCGTACCGCAAAAATGCGAATATTCCGCTACTTCTCCCTTCTAATCAGTTTGGCAGTCATTTATAACATCACTTTCGAATATTCTACGAAGGCGTGCTTTCACAATAGAGTGATGATTTCAGTAACTTGAGTTTTTCAACTGTTTTCGTAGCGTAAAAATGCGAATATTCCGCTACTTCTCCCTTCTAATCAGTTTGGCAGTGACTTATAACACATCCTTTTGAATATTTGACGAAGGCGTGCTTTCCTAAGACAATGCTGATTTCAGTAACTTGAGTTTTTAAACTGTTTTCGTAGCGTTAAAATGCGAAAATTTCGCTACTTCTCCCTTCTTATCAGTTTGGCATTCATTTAGAACACCACCATTTGAATATTTAACGAAGGCGTGCTTTCCACAGAGAATGTTGATTTCCATATTTTGAGTTTTTAAAGTGTTTTCAGATCCCTATAAATGCGAAAATTCCACTACTTATCACTTTTAATCAGTTTGGCTGTCATTATGAATACCACTCTACAATATTTGACTAAGGCGTGCTTTCCCAAATGATTGCTGATTTCTGTAACTAGAGTTTTTTAAACTGTTTTCATACCGTTAAAAATGGCAAAGTCCCGCTACATCTCCTTTCTAATCTCTTTGTCAGTCATTTAGAATACCATCTTTTTAATATTTGACGAAGGCGTGCTTTCCCAAGAGTATCCTGATTTCAGTAACTTGAGTTTTTCAAGGGTGTTTTCGTTGCGTAAAAATGCAGAAATCCTGCTACATCTCCCTTCTAATCAGTTTGGCAGTCATTTATAACACCGCCTTTTCATATTGGATGAAGGCGTGTTTTTCCAAGCGTATGATGATTTCTTCATCTTTATTTTTTCGAGTATTTTCTGAGCCTCAACTGGTTTATACGAGATAAAGTCCTCATTTCATCATTTACACAGGTATATTCAACGACAATTATTTTTATTGTTATTTACGAGTTATGCACACAATATCCCGCTATTTTATATTGTTTTTTTACATTTGAATCCAACCAAATTTTATAGAATGATATATTGAGAACATTTTATGACTTTTTAACTGTTTTCCTATTTAACATTTGATTATTGTTATTTTAGTCAGTTTTTGTACTGATGATGTAGATTTTGTATATTATGATTTTCAGCTTGACTTGCTTCCTACGAATGAATTTAATCATATGCTTATAATGCTATATATGATTTATCCAAAATTACACCTTAATATATTGATGATGTTTTTGCAGGAACCTTCTACCATAGTAGTCCTCTCATGTGTATTATGATTGGTACAGTTATTATTTATCTAAATATTTATTAAATGCGACACCTTGAGCGTTATGTGGTGATCTACTACGTATTACAGCCAAATTTGTTGATGATGTTTTCGCCCGGAAATTTTCACCAGAATAGTCCACTATTGTCTATTATGATTTGTAGAGAGATGATTTTATCTAAAAATTTATGAAATACAAGTCGGGCATGGTTTAATGAGGTCTCCACAAAATTACAGCTCAATCTATATATGATTTTGTTCAACTGAAATTTTCACCAGTATAGTCCACTATTATGTATTATGATTTAAAGATCTAGTTTTTATCAAAAAATTCATTTAATTAAAGACTGGTAACGCTTTATGAAGCATCCACCAGTATGTAGCTCAATCCTTTTATCATGTGATTGACTTAATGTTTTTCCTGAAATATCTCACATTTTTCAGGTACGTTTTTAGATGGTTTTATTTCTTTAATATAACATAGTAGCTATTAATTGTATACATTTCATTTAGACGAGTGCATTAAATCATGCGTGGAACTCCTATTCTCTACCGAATGTTTTCGGCTAATCCTCTCTCTAACGATTCCCTCAAGGGTACGATAATTATCAGAAGATAATTTCGTCATCGACTATGCATATTGGTTTATCTAATTTTTAAGAATTGAATATTCTAAAACATGTCGTATAAAAACCAATTCTGATTTTAGATACCCTAAATCATAAATAAGGATCCTAATAATTCCAATAATACCAGACAGTCATTAGTTTATTCTTCAAAAATTTGATGGTTTTTATGTACACTTAGAATTAAAAGAAGAATGGCCGTCTACTCTCGATCGATCTCAGAGGTTTCATAACAAAGATAATGTTTACAGGGCATCTCGATTACGGTAAAGACGGTTGAGTAGCTTCACAATCATTTACAATATAGTTGATGTGCAATGGATCAACGGTTACATTGAGGTTAGGAATCAAAATGGCGAACATAGCCGTGCTGAAACTTATTCTTAAACGAAAGGACCAATTATGAATCATGTTGAGGTCTTTTATGGCCCAGTAATGGGTTTCACATTAAGGTTTTTATGTAGTCCATATTACAATAATCAACTTTACGCGTGATCAGTAAATCGTAGGTAAATACTCGTAATTATCGAATAGAAATCATGCGCAGAATATTACAAATCTAAAAAATTTTGGTACAAAAATTAGTACTAATAGTAGCGAGACGTTTGTTAAAAGTCATGTGATAGGCGTTGTCTAAGTTCCATAACACGAGAGTCGATTGAATCCGATCATCGGTTTTTTCTTCCGTCAAATTACGAGTCAGAAAATATACATTGTTAGTTAACCTTCATAAATGAAAAAAAACTCCAATCATCAAATATAATATTTCGACTAGCCCACAAACATCTATAGGACATTTAAAGTATATATAAATTTAGGTAGGATAGCTAAACGTTTTAGCAGAAATCATCGACACGTATGCTACGATTGATAATGTACCGAAAATAAATTGCATTTGAACCAGAAATTCAAAAATTAACTGAGTATACTACAAAACACATGTTACTAATTAAAACGAGGATTGCCAATACAATACCACGTCAAAGGCCGTTAATTGTATAATTCATCTAATAGTCGCCAATATCCGCTAGATATGCTTCACACACACTTTTTACAGCCGTTTGCGAATAGGCAATGTTTTTGGATCAACAATCTGCAAACTTGTTAAATGATCCAAAGAAACACAAAAAATCTATTTATGATTAAATCGGGAAACAATTTTAATACCAATAAACAACATCCTTGGCAAGAGAGAAATATCCTCCAGACACCCTTGTATAGCGTCTGGGAATAAGCAATGTTTTTTTATCCGCAATCTTGTTCAATCATCTAAATAAACACAAATAATCTATTTATGATTAAATCGGGAAACAATTTTAATACCAATAAACAACATCCTTGGAAAGAAAGTGATATCCTTCAGACACACTTTATACAGCCGTTTGCGAATAAGCAACGTTTTTTCATCAACAATCAGCATACTTGTTAAATGATCCAAATAAACAAATATAATCTATCTAGGATTGAATCAGGAAACAATTTTAATACTAATAAACAACATCCTAAGCATAAAGAAAAAGTTTCTACCTTAATCCACGTTTTCCTCTAGATTATCTTAGTATATAAAAAGGAGAACAAATATCTTATAATTAAGTTCATAGACCTCAATATTCGAAATTGAACCACAACAAATCCTGTATCAATAATCAGGTATTGTAATAATAACCTCAAAAACCGATATAATTCTATTGTATATATGGTCTATTACATTGTTGTTGGGCGTCACCAATTTTACAATGCACTAGAATAGAGCTTTGGTTTTGTAAATTAGGTTAAATAAGCAATATTCTTATCATCGAATTTTCG
This sequence comes from Thelohanellus kitauei, assembly GCA_000827895.1. Classification (NCBI taxonomy): domain Eukaryota; kingdom Metazoa; phylum Cnidaria; class Myxozoa; order Bivalvulida; family Myxobolidae; genus Thelohanellus; species Thelohanellus kitauei. Next base: position 11,046 of record JWZT01003899.1, read on the forward strand.
GGACGTCATGTAAGCCATAAATAATGCTACGCCTACACTTTGTGAAATGACGTCTGATGGTATTTTTAATATGCTAGTCGATATCAAAGGCAGCTATGTAGCCATAAGTTAGGAAGTTATTAAATACAGATGTTGCAACTCTATAACAGTCCACTGTATATCCTCCGACGTCAATGTGTCTATTGATCATCTTGCGGATGATGAGGGGTTAGCCTATATTGTGTAATCCGACACATCAATCTCAGATCATCACTATAAATCATATGCAATGCGCATGCCGACGTTACACACGATTAATCGATGAGCATATGCTGTTTCCAAGTAAGTCAGAATTTCTTTTTTACAGCACAAATTCCGTTTCTAGAGATATTTAGAAACGATTTTGGTTTATGCTAAGACAAATTTTTATATCTTATAAAATTTTATCATACCTTTATGTTTACCAATACAATAAAATCTCGTAAATACGCAACCCCACGGGTCCGTTCCAAAGTGGCACAGTACCGAGAGTAGCCCAATAACGAGACATTGTAAAAACATAAGGGAGAATGCTGACAGGTACCGAGACCCTAGTGAGCAGAAGCTTTGGGTCATGGTTTAGTCATGGAGGGTTCGACGCAAAGATATGAGAACACATCGCATGCCGACCATGATTTTAAAAAGGTGCAACTCTGGAGAGATGCAGTAGACGGATTAGATGATGATTAAGTATGAACAAACCTGCGTAGGCTTTTTGTATCTGCTGTTACAAAAAAAGTTTGTAAAAACAAATATATTTTCCTTAGTTATTTTTATGGTACCAGATCTCCAGAATCGTCTGCTGGCGTATCTTTATTTGGTAGATAATGTGCATGTCGTTTTCAAGCCGATCGCAACTCGCGTGTTAGCGTCCTTCAGTCAAACTCTTATAGGAACGTTCGCTCAGTGCTCCAAGATCGCTGGGATTCTTCGAACGAAACGACTTCCTCCACAACAGTAAACTATTTGACTTCGCTTTGCACATGTTCCTCACCGTGCAACATCGCCTCTACAATTTCCTCAACTGTGAAACATCAGCCAGTCGATAGACGCTTGTTGGTTTAGGGAAAGTCAAGCAGCTCGATCTCGCCGTTCACTTTTTTTTCGATATGCAGAGATTCCCAGATCTTGACCAGCTCCGCATCCTGTCTTTCAACTTGAATATATCCTTCGATGAATTCGACCATGGGGAAATCGTTCCTTATTGTTAAATTTTCGACATGCTTGCAAAAACGCGGTGCCCTAATGTAGAATATTAAGCAACCTGAACTCCTTTCCCTCGTTCAAAGCCTCAAGCCTGTGGCATAGCAGGAGCATGTTGTATTGGCCTTTGATATTCTATATGACTATTTGATCCATTATTTGCGAATTTTCTGTCGTGTTGGGTGGGAAGAAACCAGTCAGATGTTGATCAGCTTAATCTCGGTATGTTGGCAAGCAAGTTACTGAGACACCCTCATACTGCGTCCATGATGGCAGAGTTGTTTGTCATACGTCCATAACATCTCTTCAAAATTCTTCGCCGTCATCGAAGCATTTGAGTTTCTTTGATATTTAGCTTGGATCTCAATGTTCTTGAAGCACTGTGTTCTTGGAAATACTGATCATCAGGAGAGGAAAGTTGTCGCTGCCGCTGGTGTTTGATTCAGATATATATGAGATCCTCTGCTCAATTTTCTTTCCTCATGCACGCTGCTCTCCCAGGAAAGGCACTGTCTTGATCGGAAGCAGCTGCCAGAAGAGTCCTGTTTCGTCCAGTTTGAATACGTCGTCTACGAATAACTGCTTGAGTAAAGGCTGAATAACCTGCTGTTAACACTCAATAAGTGATGGAAAATCTATCGCTCTAGCTTCCCCTGCACTTTCTTGAACGTGATGCCGTTTTAATTCTTGAAATTGTCGAGCAAACCGTAACTTGACATGAAGTCGTGTATGTACATTACTTCAGCAATTTTTATCGCCTTCTCCTTGATCACATCGTCGATGACATCTTGATTCTGTAATCTCGCTTGCTTCAGTCGCATGAGTACTCCTTCATCAAGTTTATGGTCTAGTGCATGCGAGTACTTTATGTACTTCGATAATATTGCAACTTTGACTGCGGCCTCTATTCCATCTTCTTTCTGAAAGAGACCTCACGATGGTTATCTTAACTTCGAAATCATATTTGGACTGATTCGGGTCTATTTTCGTTGCATCGATTATCTTCTTTTTCTCCTTCAGCGTAAAGTAGGTTCGCCTATGTTTCTGAGTTGATATTTTTTGGCTGAAATAAAAAAAATATGTTACTATCGTGTTATCGCGTGTGTGTATGTTTGTACACGTGCTTTTTCTAGTCTATTTTGAGATCTGGCTTCAGGTTTGTCGTTGAGCGTACGCATTTAGTTATGTAGCGTGCAGCTCGAAAATAGTTCATAGCTTATACTTGGGTATGTGACTCTGATAATTGAGCATTGCGCAAAAATGCGGACTTTTCATGACACATGCCTTTTAGCAGTAACATAAATGTAGCATAACCGAGAGAGTTCGGGATGACATTGTAACATTTTTGTGCATTAAATTGGGTCGTGACCGAGCAAAAGTGGCATAACAGCAAGAGTGGCATATTAAAGATATTTGACTGTACCTCTATAAATTATAATGATGTATCATAATGTTGAGTTGACAAACATTCAATTCTAAAGGCGGTTCTTCCAAAAATTTACATAAACTTCATACAAGTATGTAGCTATTTTCGGCAAAAGCGTACAAGTGTCAATTATATGGTTTTAGGTCAGGTTAATATTGATTGCAACAAATTTAATAAACTTAGAGTACAATTTACTAAGCTTTTTAATCAATTTAATAAACTTTTCAATCTATAAATTAAGCTTTTCAATCGATTAGAAAAATACATTCTAATAAAATTAAGAATACCCACAATACTATCTGAAAGAAATTTGTAACCAATTTAATAAACTTTGCGATCAACTTAATATGTGTTTTAGTCAATTTAATAAACATTTTATTCAACTTGATAAAAGTTGCCACAAATCAACCAATAATAGCACGAGAAGGATAATCAAACCTTTTTTGAACCATTGAACTTTACATGTCAAAAAGATTTTTCATGAGTTAACAGAGTGAAAAACAGTTTGTATAAAACAAGAATTTGGGTATTAAAACGAATGAAACATATGTTTGTAAACGAATCGAAAAATGAGTTTTTAAGTTCCATTTTGATTTATGATGGACTGATAATCATTAAAAACAGATATCATGCATAGAATCCAGTAATGGCTAGTTCATTCTAATTACAGGATTTGTGAAATTTTGCAAATATTTAAAAATTTTAAATAAAATTATCATAAATACTATCATCATTGTTTGACTCAACTACAAGCATTTATACCATTGTTTTAGCAAACATCATTCTATTTTAGGGCAAATATGGTTTCTCATGTTTTGCATATTAGTATAGTTGACAATTTTTAGTTGCACTTCAAAAAGTAAAGTATTTTAAACAAGGTTAAATATCCCTTGCGTGCGATTATTTGTTGATCTATCAACTTTTATCAAAAAATTACAAGGATTATGGAATATATCTAAAAAATCTATTAAACCAATCATTGATATTTTTATAAAATTGAACAAAAACAATATATAAATCAATATTCAAAGCTAATTATCACGTAGGTTCAATCAAATATACATGGCGTATTGATTTTTAGTGTATAATAAAATGATGTATAAAAGCAAGGCCAACGCAAAGCTTTTTTTAAAGTGGTTATTATGCGTAGAACAGATAATGATCAAAATTGTGACAATCCCCATATTTCTAATGCCATTATAACTTGATGTTTAATATTTTTTTTCAATATTTCTAAACTAGAAGGGGAATAGATAGTCATTTCTGGCCTGAAGTGACAGTTCATATTAATGATTGTTAAATCCCTTTAAATCGCATCACATAGGCTTATGATTATAAAACAACTAATATGATTTTGAATTGAACTAAATGCATACACAAAACAGTTCATTTTTGATTTGTTTAATTTTCCTGAAATCATCATCATATCAATTATATCGATTTTTTTTCTCATTTCATCAATTTTCACAAACGTCCTTCAAAGATTTTATTGTTATGTAAATCCATTTTAACTTAAGTAGGGTTATCGTCTAATAATGAGTAAAATTAAATTATAAATGAGTACACTCATGAATTTCCTATTCCAAAATATTAATTATTTACTTCTTTTTTTCTGTTTAGGACAATAAAAGATATATAATTAATGGAAATGTACTCAGTCACTGATATCAATTTCGGGGTTAACTATAAACATTCATGATCTCTCCAAATAAAAATAAGAAGAATTATATTCATAGTGCAGGTACCTAAAAAATACTTACAGAATCAAGATGAAATGTGTTTATAAGTTTACAACATATTAAATATTAGAATGAGATAGATATATGAGCCGTATGTTTGAAACCTACCTATACACGCATTTATACGTTAATATTTTTTAATTAGATGTATAACAAAAAAGACAAGATTCTGAGAACCGTTGATTCAACCAACTCTTTATACTTTTAAACAAATTTATTGATTAAACTGGGTATTAATGTACAATGAATTACATCAGTTGATCCCACATGAGATGAGTAAATTCAAACCAAATTTACGATTGATTTATGGTTTTTTACACAATTTCTTAATTACACACAGTGCTGCCAGATATGATAATTAACTTGATGAAATATAAATCGATGATGAAATATATTTTCATTTATTTAAAGACATTGAAGTTCGAATATGAAACAGAAAATGTAGTGCAATATTTCTATGCGATTAATTGATGAATCACGTCGTAGTTGTTTTCTTATTCGATGTTCCATAAACTTAATAAATTTATACAATATATTTCATATCAAAAAATGAACTCCAACGATTAATATATCATGGAGTTTTTGAACTTGCCGGTCTATTTATTAATCAAAGTAATGGGCAAATTACATCAGTTTAACACCCGATATACAATGAAAAAATATCAAATTCGGAGACTATGTTTTTAGAAGCGTTAAATATTGGGCCATGTTAGCATTTTGATCAAAAATGTGCTTCGATGATCATTCTGTCATCTGAACGATTCTTTTTGCTTTGATTGGTGATTTGATTGTTTGGAGCCCATGGCTTTTCTACTTCATTCCTGTGCGTTTCGTGGTCATTCATGCCACGATCAACTCTTTTTCTGTTTAATCTAAATACATGTACTCTTTCACTTTTTATTTTATTTTTAGACTCTTTTTTGAATGCATTGACCAAATGTCGATACATTTTCTGCAAATATCTTTTATTTAAAATCAAATAAGATACTTTCGTCTTCTAAAAATTGCCTCGCTTTTTCTTCTTTTATGTTAAAATTTTTTTGATATTTTATTACAGATAAATTAGCATCTCTCCAATTCAAAAATCTCTCACAAAATGTCTTCATGTACTCTGGTGTTAATTGACACACGTGTTTAGGGATGTTTTGCTGCCTTAAATCATCAGCCCAATCGTAAAATTCTTTGGCTTTTATGACATCATTAAAATCCTTTTCAATGATGTATCAAATCTCTCGAGATCGGAATATGCCCCCTTTAACATATCCCTCAAAAAAATCAGCATTTTACTTGTTGGAGAAGAACTTCAACATGCTTACGATAACTTTCATACGCCGAACCAGATGATATTTTACGGTAACAGTCCGCCGATGCCTTATACCAGTACTGAGCTGTTGTCAAATCTTTCAGATTATATTCAGCCACTTTTCCAGCTTTAAAATAGGCTTGTCCTACGTCTAGAAATGACAACATTTTCACCTGACTAATTACCGTTTCTCTTAAGATTCCCAGCTAACTTCATTTAATGCCAGTACTGATCTATAGGACTTTTGAATCTGGTTTAATATCAAATGATAACTTTATAGATATCTCTCGAAAAGAACCTATTGAAGCTTTTTTTGCTTTGTTGAAATATTGTCGTAGGAGTTGAGAAATTTTCGCCAATTGAAAATATTTTGACGTGCGTCTATCAATAAAAAGAATTTAACCTGTCAAATTACTATTCCTTTTCATTTCAAAAGCTTTTTTCATGTAACCATTCACCGAATTTTCGAAACTTGTTTTAAATTCATGCTTTACGTTGAAGATATCCATCGTAAACAAGCCATTTCGTTCTGACTAATTTGATAACCTTATAAAAAATATTTGGAGTTTATAAAATCTGCAAATCTGTAAATATTCACAATAGGAAATTAACCATTTAGTCAACAAAAATTCTACGATGTTCAAAAATATAAGAAAAATATTTCAAAACAAAAAAAAGGCTTCTTCAGTATATTTTAATATTTCAAAAAATATGCGTATATTTGCAGTGCGACGAGAGTATTACATAGGCGAACCCAATATTTTCCTGTGATGATTTAAATATATTTTCATAAAAATGTATATAGTCATTATAAACATAAAAAACTATTTTGTTTGACCGCAAATCCTATTTGCTCTCCTTTAAAGCTTGATTTTTATCTTCTTATCATGGACATTTTTAGTCATTTTTGAATCTTATTAGAGGACATAAACAAACAATTCATTTGGCGAATAGTAATTTTTTCATTTAAATACACGATTTTCGGCATTTCTATTTGCATGATTCACTTATACGCTATCCATATTTGTTCGACTAAATTATTCAATCAATACTGGACACCAGTCAAATCTAATTACTATGTAACCTCAAGGAACACAGCAGATAGGTGCATAGCAACGAGAATTGCATACAAACAAGGGTTTTTAAAATAGCGTTATTGTCTCTGCATACTTATAATTATAAAGCTCTAAGGAATCGTCGACTGGTACATCAAATTTGGACATATCAGTGTCATCACTTTGTCTAGCCCATAGCAAGCTTGTATCACTGCGGGCTTCCAAGTATTACTGTTACGTGAACTTAAAATCTGCATTTAATACACAGGTTGGTTCATCGAACGAAATAGAACCTCCGAGACATCGCTATCGTCATCATTTCTTTCCCACGACACCTCACTGCACAGCATCTCCATGAGAATTTCTTTGAATGTGAAAGACCTTCAGTCGCGAGGCACTCGGTCCGGCAGAGAAAATCACGCAGCTCGATCTCTCCGATCTATTATGTCTATTACTTTGCAATCAGAGCTTCAGGGATTTCTTACATCTTTGTATTCTGTGGCTATGTATTGATCTTATTTTTATGAATTTTACCCAAACAAAACAGCCGCTGATCGCCTAATAGCTTACCTGATCCCAAGCACGCAGTGCGACATGTAAAGACTAAAGCAACGTTAAGTTGAACTCCTTTACTTCATCCATAGCATTCAGGCTGCGGCATAACAGGGGAAGCTTCAGGTACTTGAGGTTTTCTATAATTCCGTTCTCCAATGGATGAGAATTGGATTTAGGTTTGGGTGGGAAGAAGACCATCTGGATTGACGTTCATATTTTCGCCTTTGAGACAAGAGTATGATAATCCTGCATCACGCAGAAATGCAGATGTTTCATCACCTTTTCCTTTCCACAATCACATTATTTGCATAGTAGCGACGTCGCATATTTACGAGATTTTACTGTATGTAAAATATCTACCTTAGTATGGATTCGTAAATGAAATTGTGCGTATTCTGTGATTCAAACAACAAAGCATTGTAATTTTATTTCGATAAAATTTTTGACGTTTAATATTAAGAATCTAAAAATATTCTTTAAAGACTTTTGGAATATTACAAATGTCAGTTGAACTAATATTCACTAATATTTATTGTGGATAAACAAACAATTTGTTGATTGTTAAACAGTGTTTGAAAAAATTAAATACGATATTGTCTTATATGAAACCCATTCAAAGTCATTTTGACTTATGACATTCAAAAACATATTCAAATGATATTTCTTGATAATTTCAGCCATTGACGGATTTTTTTATATTCTTAAAATTATAAATGTAATGATTATTTGTCAAATTTCCGTAATTAAATGATTGATTAATAATATTTTAAAAATATTAATCACAGAATATTTGGGTACACGCGGAATATGAAATTTTGAAATCATTTTTTCAAGTCATTTCTTAATAATTAAGTGCCAAATTTTTATTCTTGTTAAACAGATCGCAAAATCTACATCTTCGGAGCATATATCGCATTTTTTTCATTCTACAACAGATATAAGGTAATGTTTTATTTTCATTCACTGTTGTTGATGATATTCTATATTTATCTTCAAATTTCTCTGGCTTAAGTCTGTATAGATATGGTAAAACCTGATATTCAGACATCTAAAAATTGATAAAATCCATGCCATCCTTTATGTGGGTTCTAACCGTTTTTTAATCAACATTCAGTCTCGAGTAATATATTTAGGTATACATATTAAATTCATTTGCTTTCCGAATTTCTACTGAATTTTATGTGAAATATTGAATATCAAGACGTGTTTCAGGTAAAAAATTTCATTTAGTTTGATTTGAATTATTCGTCTAATGAACAATCAAGCAATTTCATTTTTGTACCTATTTATGCGAATTCGTATGTATATAAATTATTAATTAATCTTGTCTATCGCTGTATCGATGATGTCCGTCATATTTTCAATTTGTCTTATACACTTAATCTTGTCTACGATCAATGTTGATCCTATTAAACTGACACGTTATTATTAAATAACAGCATTAATTTTCTTAAAAAATTCACATATCAAATTTCAGATTTTGATTGAAATATCTCCTAGCCAGGTCTTAATATCATGACAGATATCAAATTGTAAATTCATTAAAGTAAGCAATATCCGAAGTAGATAATGAGTAAAAATTGTCAAATTTTCAGCGATTTGGCAAATGACTTTGTGAAAACCGAAACAACAGCTTTAGTAAAAAATATTTGTTAAATTCGTTGAAAACAGTTAATTTTTGTCAAAATAACACGATAAATTTTAATTTAACTTGATTTTGCCACGTAATCAATTGTTCATATAGCTTTTCCAAGTGAATATGTTTAGTTTTATGTACTTTGAGTTTCGAATGAATTTTTATAATTTTTAATTTGTATAAAATATCATCCACTAACATTACAACTTCGATTCTATATATAGAAACCACATATTAAAACTCAGTGCACTTTTATATGATAAATGAACGAATGCGATTTCAAAAAATCTTGATTTAACAGAGAATCTACGTCACAATAAAAATATCGATCCCAAAATTCAATTATATTAACAAAAAGATCAATATTGGTTTGCCCTATATTTATACATGTTTGTTTAGTTAAGTTAAATTTTACAAAACTTGAACTAATTAATTTTACGTGTATAATTTCGTATTTTAAGGATAATATAAATTGCAATAAATAAAAAGAAATTGAATGGTCAAAGGCGATAGTTGTATAATCAACACAATATTTCATCAATATAGTCCAAATCACAATTACAAGATGTCTAAATATTTTCATCTGAATATCCAAAGTATTTTCAGCATATTAAATCACCATTGTTTGAAAACATTCTTAATTTATGGAATAGGAGATAAGTAAGTTTTTTGTGTGAATCCACTCAGAAACACTTCTAACGATACCTGAGTTTGTAGTTGCTAAGATGGTTGTCAAGATAGTATTTTCGTCTAAATTATTCAAGATGTAATTAAAATATTTCTGCATAAAATATAGCATTTATTAGGGTTCCATTTTGATGAACAATGATATCTAAAAAATATGTTATGCAAATCGAAATTTTTGAACATTTTCCAAGTTTTTAAATCATCAATTAACAATCACAAATTACTTCAGAGGAGCTCCAAATCTCAAAGCTTAATATTTCTACAGTTGTGTATGACTACTTTTAATACAAATCAATTTATTTGCAATAAAATTTTAACTTTCTAAGATGTTACTGAACAATTGATATTGTTGTTGACCTGATAAAAAGCGATTTGAATTAGATGTTATGTGTATAAAATGTATAAATAGTTTGTTTAAACCATTTGGTGAATTCTTGATTTAAACGTTAGTGGATTATTAATGAACAATAACTTAGACTTAAAATATAAAATCGATAATACCATGGAAAATGACACATCTTAATGATCGTGGTTCTTCTCATTGACTTATATTTTGATATTCGAAATCTATTCGATAATATTTGTCTCTTCTTCAAGCAAATTTCAAAAAAGTCTTGTCGATATCAAAATTATACAGATCTAGCAGGCCTCGTGTACGATAATACAAGCAATTTTAGTATGATCTTGAAATTTTTCATATGATTATCGTTAATGGAGTATACAGATACTCCAAATACCTAGAGCTTCGAAGAATTTCACAATGATTGTAGAACCAGGTCTTAGATTTGATGAAATAATTCGATTAGAATTATTTTTTTTATAATCTCAAGTTAAAAAATACTGTTTTCTGCTATTAGTCAATCGTCAACCTATGAGCATTTTCGATTGAACACGTACCGAGTAATATTTGATTCGATAGATTGTATACTTATCAATTTCCATGATAATTTCAAGACCTCAAATGAATGTTATGAATATAAATTTGGATAACTATATTTTATGAAGTTTTTTCCAATAGTTATCATTACCTTTGAAATACGGTTATTGTGGCAGATGTTTTTTTTTTCGTACCGTTTCCTAAATTGACTTCTCATAACACACTTGCTTTAAGTTTGCATCTATTTAATATTATGTTTGAAAATAAAACCAAAGATTTCTGACTTACATTGTGAAAGAATCTTCACGACTTTCCTGTTAGAATTATGATAAATACCATGCAGTATTTTCTTATATTAATATTGGTGGAAGATTCGTTTTTATATGATATGTATTAAAGCCATCTCATATTGTTGAAATATTTTAGAAAATTGATTATGTAAAACGAGCCTGCACACCCATCAAACACAATATATGTTTTTTATAGTGTTTGGTGTCAAAATTTTTTCTTGTTACAAAAAGTAAGATGGAAAAATATTTTTTCTATATAAACATTAAAAATAACCAAAAAATAACATTTTTATACCACAGAATAATCCATAATAAACTATAATAATGTTTATATTTAATAGATAATGTATGCAATATATTGTTGAACTGCGTAAAACGCGGAAATAAGAATTGTGATGACATTTCTCTCTTTTTATCATATAAGCTTGAACTCCAAAAATATGATTGGTTTTTCACAATTTTCAATTATGATTTATCGTGTATTGATTCATAATTCCTCTTTTGTTGATTGAAATAAATTTGAAATTATTTGATATTTTTTTTAAGATAGAACACATTATCATTTTTAATCTTGATGGCTGAACAGGATAGAAATGAGATGTATGCTCTACAAATTTCAAAATATGATGCAAGCTTTTTCAGAGTAGAAATAACACGTTCACACTCAAATTAACCTTGCAGATGTTATCTGTTATAATACGGACGGTATTCGTAAGTTCATTGTTAATATTTTTTTAACTATTACGCTTATCATCGACCAAACAAGTATTTATATACATATTATAAAATTTGATCGCTAAATTGATAAAGAAACGCGCCTACATTAACACAGTTTGCGCGTGCGCATTTTTCTAATTGTTAAACTAATTGATTTCTTAAAAAAACAGAAAATCTGAAAATGTATATAACATTTCTGTTTATCGTTAATTAGAATTAAATGAGATAAGGTCTCTCAGTTGATAATTTATATATACATTTAATCAAAATTTCAAGTTCCTTTGATTCAAATAAATCAAAATTTTTAACATAAAATCGTGTATTTTTGTGATAGAATAAATTACATATATAGCATAATATTTTTATCATAAAAAAATCAAAAAATTATTGTTTGAGATTTTTTTATAAATACCTGTGCTGTTTCATAAAACAACAACATTAATTTTCAAATAATCAAATCTCAATTTTTAAAATTCATCTGAAGATTTGCAGCGAAATTCTGAAAAACTCAGAACCTGGATTAACTGCGATCCATTTAAAAACATGTCAAGAATATACATACAAATTTCGGATAAAATTAGTAAAATCTAAAAATCAATAACTTCTATTGGATTAAGATAATTAAAATTTTCAAATAAATGGAGGGAATGCCGTACTCTACCCTTCCATGTAAACAAAGTATTTCTTAAAGCAATAAAAAAATTTGAAGCATCGGTCAGCACCTATAATACGAAAAATCCCTCTTATTGCTGAAAAAACCGCCATAATTTCATAAAATGATTTGATAACTTTGTTGATATCCCTATCATTTTAAACACCAAATCATCGACAGGGTAAACGCAGGATATTTTACAGCATTTGATGTAAAAAAAGCTATAAACATAAATAAAAATCACAGATTAATTTGATAAATATAATAAAAACCCTTGAGTTAGTTTTTAAATATCAATAATTGACCAAAAATGTGAGGTAACCACGTCCGTCGCGTTCGATGTAATAAAACAGCACTAAAACTGACTAAGAATACCAGTTATTCTTTGGCTTAAAATATTTCTAACCTTGGTTTTAGATATGATATATATTACCTTTCGATGTTTTAATATTTCGTAAATCCTGGATTTAACTCATAATAAATAATAAATATATATTTATAAATGACGTCATCGTTATAATCATTCATATCTATCTTAATGAAAATTATTTTTTTTCAAAAGAAAAAAAAAACCGATATTTTTGTTTTTAATGAATTAAGAATTCAGTTATTATCCTAATCTATCTGTGTACATCTGTCAAGTAATATAAAGTACACAAAAATATTGGAATAATCAATCGTGCGATAATCCCTATTCTACATTATATCAATATTCACAAAAGGTACCATGTTTTAGAATTTGCAAAAATCTATTAGCCTTTGAATTTACAAAACGTAATCGTTTAAAATATAATTAAATATATATCTAAAAATGTATTTTCATGAATGTTTTGTTAAAACAACAATAAATTTGAATGTTTACTCTCTCTGCATTTAAACAATAAAATATGTATCATTCACCGTCATTGAAACAGTTGAAGGGATCAAAAATATAGTTTTACGTCAACCATCTGTGGAATTTGTCCAAGAAAATTATTGAGCTGTATATATATACACAAGATAATAAAAACATAACACAGAATGAGCATCTAATTGGTATATATAAATTATCTACATGTATATATTCAACAAAATTCTAACATTTCCTCTAAGCTAGTGTGTTATTCACAAACTTGCCAAGACCTGCTATTGACTGTCAGAGAGATGGTCAGACTTCTGGTAGCAAACTCGTAAAGAGACCACCTGGCAGATCCGCGTGTGTGAATAATCCGCTTGCTTCCTCGAGACAGATTTTGTAAATGAACCTCTGGAGATCTTTATGACTCACTTATCCAAGGGTAAAATACATACAATTTTGTATCGTCAGAGGTACTTGTTTTCATGCATTTGTCTTCGTTGCCCTTAATACACAGATCAACAGCTGTAGTATAACCACTAGTTAACAACTATGTCTGAGTTGATATTGGATTATGTACGGCTTGAGTTCACCATTCGCCAGTGTAAATAACATCTCTCCAATAAATGCAGAGTATATGGGTATTCATTCTTATTAAACTGGGCCAACAAAATAACTTCACCAGAATCTATAGAATGGTCGTATTCGCATAACCCATCCGAGTTTTATTAAGCTAAAAGGACGAGAAAAACTTACGAAGCTTTAAAGGCTAGGCTTGACATTAGAAATGACGTATTTGAGGTTGGTCAATTTAATTGGAAGTCACTCTACATAAAACCACGATCAGATACGTGTCCAATTTGACAGATTGAAAATTCTCAACTCTTATAAACTCAAAAGAGTCGTCTAATTGACTGGTGGCATGAAATCAGGCTAAGTGCATTTAAAAATGACAAAGTATACAACATCTTCATATGCTACTAATATGGGCAAATCACAGACCGAAACGTTAAATCAACCATTATCAGCCGTGGAGGCTAATTATGTATATTATAAAAGTTTCGTACCTCATATTTTAAATGATTCAAATATGTCACAATCTACCCTTGATCAGTTAATGAATAGATAGGAGCGAAATTCTGATAAAAATTCGCTTAAATCTAGGAAAACCCAACAGAAACGAGGAACATAGGAAGTATTCTAGAGGATGATTATCTATCATCAAAAGAGAAACCCTGAAGTGTTGCAAATTGTGTAAAATTTCTACTCATGAGCGTGACAAGAATGGATGATTTGATTCCAGAGTATACAAAATCTGTCAACTCACGATAGTTGGCTTCGAAAGATGAGGCAAACTCTGCGTATTTTTTATGCTAGATTGAAGTATATGTATGTCATTTTACGCTCCCATCTTAAGTGGAATGTTCGTAAATACAGTCTTGATACATGTTTTGATCTAACGGTATACTGTTTACCAGTTGAAAATGCCTGTTGGTTCTTAACAATTTGTGTAAATCATGTATTAAAATTGAATGAAAGAATGGCATATAACCAAAAAAAATTATTTGCTACACTCATGTATATGTTACATATTTTAGAAATAATCAAAATGATCTTTGGTGACAAAATGATTGTACTAATTATACTGCATTTGAATACAAAGTTCATATTATTCAATCAAAAGCATATGTTTATCCCTAATAATATCGGATGATTCACACAAAATTCATGAAGCGTTCCCCAATTTTAGATAAATCGTGATTACATCTTATCAAGCTAGTATAATTTTAAATTAGATGAAAAATGACTCAATGTATTTATATATTTTTAATTTTATGGCAAGAGATAGAAATTTAAATGCGAAACAAAAAATATCTTTCAATCTTTTTTGTATGATTAGTTTTGCCAAAACATTCATATTTTTTTTAAGGCCTGAATGTTCAAAAATATCTAAATCTTTATATATTATCCTTCCTTTTATAAAAAGAATTCCTAATAAATATAGGTAACTCTATTTTCGACACACCACTATCCTTAAATACCAATCGAATGTTATATTTTTAAATGGATACACGCGGAATTAAATGAAAAATTCAAATTCGAAGAATATGTCTATGCCTGCATTAGTTAGATTAGCATGTAAGCAATTTTATTCAAAAATGCGATTTTGAGCTGATCTTTCTTCTGGTGGTTTCTTTAGGCTTTCGTCAGCTAAATGATTGTATTGAGCACAAGCCCATTCAACTTCCCTCATGTACTCTTCAAGGTTATTAATGACAAAATCTATCTTTTCACTATTTTTATTACAATTGTCTTACCTTGGCTCAGTAAATCGTATGTCTATAATATATTTTTGATGGATTGACCAAAAACAGACACATTTCCTGCAAATAGCTTAAGGTTAAACGTAGATAATTTACTGCCGTTGTCTAAAGTTTGACATTCTTTCTTCATTATGATCATAAGTTTTTCATATTTGGTTTACTCCAAACACACTGTATCTCTCCAATTCAAAACTCTGTCACAAAATTTTTCATGTAGAATGGTTTTAATAGGCAAACGTGGAGAAAGTTTGTTTGAGGTATTATATCCTCAGCCAAATCGTAAAATTCATTGGCTTTCGTGATATCATTAAACTCTGTTGCAATGATGTATCCACACTCGAAAGATCTGTGGATGGCCTCATTTAACGATCGCTTCAATTATTCATTAATTTACTTTTTTGAGACAAACTTCAACATGCTTACGATAGCTTTCGTAAGCTGAACAAGATAATACTTGGCGATAACAATCAGCAGAGTCCATATAACAGCTTTTAGCTCTTATAAAATCTTGAAGTTGGTTTTCTGAAAAATCGCCCGCTTTAAAATAAGCTTGACCTGCATCTGGATATGAGAATCCTTTTACCTTCCCACTTACCGATCATTTTTAGATCACTGGCTAATGAAATGTAGTCCCAGTACTTATCCATTGGATTTTTGAATCTGGTTGAGAATCAATGAATTACATTGAAGATATCAATCGTAAACAAGCCATTTCGATCTGACAATAATGATAATCGCAAAATAAATATTTAAACGTATTTAAATCGACGAATCTGTCATAATACAAAGTCGGTTATTGACAGTAACTAATAGCTATAATCTGTTATAATTCATAGCTCAGTATATATGCCTAGAGTTACTTTCTAGAATTAAGATACTTAATACAATGAATTTCTTGATCATTCTAATCATAGTAATACTCAGGGACCTACGTTCCCTCTAAGTTTTGACATCCGTGCGCGGAAGAACGACCCTGTGCGCGGAAATTTATCTTAAAAACTTTTTTGCGCTACACCCTCGAAAGTAATTCTTGTACAAATAATTACAATTTTAATCGACCAACACGCCAATATTCGTAATGATTTATAAGACAGCCATGAACAGTTTTAAATATTTTCTATTACAACAATTTCCTTGTGGTTAATTATGTCAGAAAACTAAAAAAAATTATAAAAGCGTCAAACTAAAAAAAACTTTTGTGAATGAACTTTAATTTATACTTTTAATAATTTATATACAAATTTTTACATCGTTGCTCGTTTTTTAGTCCAAGGTCTGTAAAGAGCATTCAAATCAAATATGTTTCTATATTATATATAAAATTATATGTGCATCAAATTATCAAGATGTTTTATCTATAGATCAATTCGTGATTTTATTTTAATTGAGTGTATTAGACCTAACACATGTTCACAGTCTGCACTGTAGTCGTGGAATGTTCCATAGATGTCAAGCTGGAATGAGAGCTCTGTCACTTCTTCATCTATCAAAACATAGGCAATAACGCCATCGAAATTTTGAATGGAAACAACTTTAACTTTTTCCACAATAAAAAAAACTTAACATCTACTTATTGTTCTCGAATTTTTGTAATTAAACCTTCGTGTAACTTGGTATAACTCTCTTAAACTATCTTAATAATTTGTTTAACTTATTCTTGCCGTATTTGAAAAGTGATTCATTTGCAATAGCGCAATAATCAAATGTTTGCCAATCCATCAATTCGCCATCGGTTAATGTTTTCTCAGGGTGATTAAAGAGTAGTTCAGCAAATTTACGGATTGCTTCTTGTCGATAACATTTTGATTTTAATCAATAAGTTCATTCCCTACATCACTGCAATGAAAGGTTTCTCCAGGATACTTAGATCTTATATGTCATATTCTAGCTTTAACAAATTGAAGTGCTTTCTTTAATGTTCGAATACTTCGTTAAAAGTATTTGCACATTGATGCAAGTTCTCCCAAAATATCATTTATTGCTGCCATTCACAACTTCAGATTTTGAAATCTTTTAAACATTACTTACTGATTTGATTATTTCTCCGGCTTAACCCGACGTTGAAATAGTTAGTTAATCAGTGTATTGTAATTTCTCGCCAATGTACTAACAGCTAAATGCCTAGATAACCATATCACTTCATGCACAGGCAAAAATGCAATTACATCACTTTCTGCTGCCTTGGCCAATTCTTGAAATTTCGCATTATTAACTGATTATCTTCTGAACATCGTATTAGCTGTTCTTAGATATGTTTCAATTTCTATCATCAATATAATTTGTTTCCCAGCATCCTCACATCTAAGTCTATTTGATGAGCAACACAAGGCAGTTGACAAAGATGATGTATCTCACGTTTCAGAATAACTGCAACTCCATTGTATTTTCCTAACTCAACTGATATGCCGTCTGATATAAACATCGCAATGTTATTAAGAGAATGTTCTTTTTCACAGTAGAATTTTATTATTTCTGTCAAACTATAGACGTAGTCGCATGAGATCAACTTCACAATTCTACCAAATATGGTTATGTAATAATTTACGTCTCAGCCGATACTTGAAATAATAAATCAGCATTTTTAGAAGAAAAGATCAGTACTTTCATCAATAAACAATGTACGCAATGACGACTTTCTCAGTTCGCTCATCGTCTCAGTTTTTAAAACAAGGATGATGTACACCAATAATTCAAAATCATAGTTTACTTAGCCAACTCTGAAATTTCAACGTATTACGCCACATGTTCATGGATTTCTCGATAAATAACATCAAAGCATTTAGTTTAATAACCAGAATTACATTATCGATCAGTATTTTTATCATATCTGAAATTGGCAGCATTCTTTCTTCCATCTGTAATCTGATACTGCGATCATTCATACTCTCCTTTAGCATTCGTGTAATTTTACCTCCTTATGATTCCTAAGCATTTTAATTGATTCGATATGCATTTTATGACTGAGACGTCGCTTTAAATAATCCAATTTCCGTTTTCTTCATTTCTTTCGTTTGCTGAACTCTCCTTGAGCTTATGCCTATGGAAAATTTCGCAAATAACAGCACTCTCATCATTGCATAAAATAATATTGCAGAGTATTAACTTTTGCATCATTGATAATCATGGCACATCAGTTTCAACCAGTTCTGAAAGCCATTATTCATTGAATCACAAATAAGGTTACTTTTTCAAATAGGATTCATTCCTCATATTTATCTGTTTGAAATTATCATAAGAATAAATTAATATGAAATTGATATTATAGATGTCACTCACTAACCCGAAACGCTGGTAAATGCTAATCATTGGCATGCCATCCTAATCAGTACAAAATAAACTNCGCGGCCGCGCACGGGTGCACCATAGAGGGAACATCGTCAGGGATACCCCTCTTTTCATTCTATTATTTGTTTTTATTTTCATCTATGAATATACAGTCATCATTTATATTCAAAACTGTTTTCTATCTCATAAAACATATTTGCTTTGTTATCTAACAGTAGTTTGTGTTATCGTATAAAAATCAATAATCTTAGCCATTTTCAAATCCGTATATGTGAGATAAACAAACAATCTGGTTAACAAATAAATATAACTATGTTTGAGATGTGATTAAATAACATTTTGCCAATTTAGAATCATATAAGATCCATCTTTTTAGATACATGTGTTCCTTTATCCGTTCTAACAAAAAGATGAGTCATTTTACGAGTTATTATCAATTATGTTGGCTCAAATCTATAATTCAAATATATATGAACAATTGATTTTTTAACATTTGGAATGGTAAAATATTGATCAGATACATTCTAAATAATAAACGTTAACTCGTTAATAATTTCGAAGGTTTTTCTAGCTTCAGCTGGATTTTAATGAAAATCCGATGATTTGGTTCAATTCTAAGAATTTATGCTATCTTAATCGTCATTAAAGCATTATATGTTCTGATATTCCATGAAATCTATATTTGTATATTTCACAAATAATTTACGCATTTCAAAGTAATATGTTTCTTAATTTTTAACAATTAATTTTAAAGAAATTTGAATAAAATAACCAATCCAAATAAAATAAAGATATTTTACAATAATATTATATTGATCACAATTAAATATATGTTTAAGGGGTGGGTGTGAGGCAGGGTGTGTATGGCTAAGGGTGAGGATGTTTAGCAATACTTCTATATTTGTCTTTATATTTATTTAATGTGTAAACGGTAGTAAGTCTCAAAATTATGAGGTTCTCCGTAAATCCTCATTTTCAAACAGTTGCGCATAGCTTGTTCGTTTACTTAAGCATCGTTGATATCGCTTTCATACATTTTTTGTTGATCATTGTGAAAAAATAATCTTCATGTTTGTCTTCTAGCTATATTTGACTAGATAAAACCAATCAACAGTTTAATATATACAAATATTATCTGATATTCGGTAAAAAATTTCCATACGTATAACGATAAAGACGTATGTTTGACACACACATTGTTTTTCACTTTTAGTTTTCCAAACTATATTAACTTTAATACTTAAATATACTCTGATCAACTATATATCTATGTGTTTATGATATTGGGTATGCTTCACGTTTATGTCATTTACAAAATCTATATTTCGAATAGACGGTGGGTCATTAAAAACACGCTCGTTAATATCTTATCATTTGTGTTTCTCGTCATACAGAAACTCCTTAAATCTTTTGATACTTGACATTTATACCATCCATTTAATCTATAAATTCAACTTATTTCAAGATTTATTATTAAATTTAACTTGCTTAATATGGTTATTATTTCCGATCCAATCAAATAATTAATCCTTTTATAACATCATTCATAAATCTGCCCCCATTTTATAAATTTCTATTTAACCTGAGACTTTTAAATTTGTATTTAATATAATCTAATGCCTGAAAAAGATAATCCAATTAATTTATTAATAAAAGGCAATTTTTATGCAATGGGCATACAAAATTTTATCGTGCGCCAATTTTAACATAATTTTGTACTTCAGAGAACGTCTATATACTCCTAAAGTGTTTATATCTCAAAGCAAGTGATCAATAATTTAAAAAAATGATGTAGATATTGTAACAGTGATTAAATCTGAAAAAATTTCGTTCCAAATTTCATAATATTTGACATCGAATAAAGATTTTTTAAGAGTTTGGGCATTAAATATATATTTATTGAGTTCGAGATCTATGTTACAATTAAGGGTATCGATAATGATCTCAGAATTCGTGTAATTTTAATCGACATATGACTGATTGTTTTTTTGAAGTTTCAGTCAAAAAATTAATTATGTATCACTAATACAATTGATTATTTTGGCTGTTATTTATGTTAGTATTCTTGTAAGGAAATGTCAAATGAAAATTTCTCTACTTATATATCGCATCTCAAAATAATATACACCAATTATCAACTGTAACAAATATGTCTGATCCTAAAACCTAGAGCTTAAAATTATCCACATAATAAACTTTCTATAGTGGTTATATTTATGTTCTAAATTTGAATATGATGCTTTGTTTTTCTGTTACAGATATTCAGGAAAAGTTATAATCTGATAAGAATATATATGTAGGAGAGTATTCAGATTCGACTGGCGATATATATCGATAATAGCCTTTACTGCAGTTCGAGCAGATAAATTTGTTTGTATCCTTTCTCTAAAAGCTGCATCATTAAAGAATAATATTCCTAATAATTTTATAAGTTTATCGCAGTGTATAAAAGGTATTAGACCTCTGGATGTATTTGTGGGTTATTATTGTACAATATAAACAAATATTATTCTCCTTTATTTTACCATCGTTTGGTGGTTGTTAAAATGATTTCGATCGCAAAAATAGTCTTGATTTAAACTTTCCCGATGACAAATAATACCATTGATGGTATATATTCTTTTGCATTCTACTTTTACACATTATTTAAAAACGCGTTTATGTCATTTAAGAGCTAAATTAAAACTATGTGGAAGATCCCATGACATCAGCATGACGTGCCAAGTGGGTTTTTGACTTTTACGTGTTGATTATATCGCCGTTTTAAAAGAATAACCATTAGTTATTGATGTATCATTAAACCTAAATTTTAATGGTAAATTTTTGAGTATAACAGCATAAAGCAGTGAGACGAGTTTTTTTTTGAATATTAGCATATTTAGGGCAATACATAGGAGATTGTAAATGTAGATAAGCGGACTGATACCATAAATATCGTTGTTACATTAAATATTAACCAGATTTTTCCGATGTAATCGGCATCCTCTTTTTGTCTCATAATTAATTTTTATTGATTTTTTTTTATTTAAGCGCCATCCCGCTATAAGCCGAACCATTTTTTAAATCTTGTATTTCGTTTTGACAATATCAAAAATGAAACACTACGAAAATTTTCCACACTTGGTGGGTACATGGATAATTAAGGTATTCGCCAAATATACATTGAGTAAAGAGAAACTATTAAAGTATAGATTGGTTGATTGTAGAATTCCGAGGTGTCACGAAACAAAAAACGTGCCGTTCTAACATTTTTTACTAAAAACTTTCTTAAAAATCAGCGATAACCAGCTTGACCAAAGCATGAAATAAAAATCTTAGATTTGATTGATGAACAGCGAAGTAATGTCGTGTAAGTAGGTGTTTTTGGAATACATGAACAGGTTAATATTATTAATTATGCAGAAAATATCCAATTCAAAACGTTCTTGAAATTTGACACAATATGTTTTGTAGTTAAAGATGTGATTTTTAGGTGATATCCGTCGGACAACATCTTCCTAATGATTTGAAGGAAAGAAATACAGTTTTCTGATATATGTGGATTCTAACATCACAAACATCTCTTTTGGTCATATCCCTATAACAAAATGAAGTTTTTTATGCTTCGAAGCACAATAAAATTCACATATTCAATAAAACTATGTCAATATGTAAACGATGTGTGCATGGAAAAGTTATTTCACTGCAGTATTTAAATATCCCCCACCCTACTGGTCAGAAACTTCCACCATATATAATTTTTATATAAGGATCAGTAGATTTAAGATATTCCTTCACCTACGATTATATCAGCAAATGAGCATTTTTGGATTTCGTAACATGAAATGAATATATATGTTGTAAATTTACGGAATTTTAGTCTTATACATTTTTTAATTGATTTACAGGGTTTTCGGTTCAATTTCGATCGTTTTCGGTTCAATTTCGTTTTTTTGAAATAAGGGAGAAAATTTCAAAATAAAACTCATCTAAGTTTTAGCAAAATTGGTTTATGTAATAATTTCATTGTTAAATGATAGACGAATATACGTTTTAATGTTTCTGTATCAACCGTAGCAGTCAGATATTTCTAAAAATATTTAGAAATCCTCATCAAGAAGATATACGATATGTTTTTTACCGGGTTTTCGGTTCAATTTCTACGTTTTGAAAATGGACATATCATTCATACCAACGATTTAAAATTTTTACAAAATAATGAATTTTGAATTATTTAGCTGTCGAAAACATAAATCCAGTTATAGTCACAGAACCTGCAGTAAAATCAATGAAGGATGATGAACAATATTTGTAGCGACTCATGTGGATGCAAGCTCGATAGCAACAAAATCTAATTATGACAATTTAACTAGATCGACTGTGTCTAGTATTCTCTATAAGTTTCGAAAGGGGCAAGTGTCGAGATAAAAAAGAGTGGTGGAATAAACCCAAAAAATGACTCCAGATATAAAAAAACATATCAGAGATCTTCTTGATGAGGATTTCTAAATTTCTTTGAGAAATATTAGACTCCCACGGTTAATACAGAAATATTAATACGTTTCTTCATATATCATTTAAAAATGAAATTATCACCTAAACCGATTTTGTTAAAGTATAAATGAGATTTATTTTTTAATTTTCAACTTTTTTTCAAAAGAAGAAAATTGAACCGAAAACCATCCAAATTCAACTGAAAACCCTGTATATTAAAATAAGTTTAATGGTAGCAGAATCGATGTTGTTATAGATACATACAATCAGTTAAAAATAGTAATGATCACATTAAAGATGACAAAAATTTGATATATCAGGAAATATATTATTAGTCATATCTGGGATGTTTAAAGAAAGTATTCATGATAACTTGGTACTCAAATTTCACAAAAAAACGATAAAATGTAAAAAAGAGAATCTTAAAAATCAGTTTCTATTGTGATTAATTTTGCTTGGTAAAGTATGACACAGAATACTGGTAGAAATTTATCTAAGAAAACATGCAACAATTTTGTGCGTAAATGTTTGCTTTTGACGAATCTGAATAAAGATCTGAGAGAGAAAATACTATTTATCATGATACTGCATTTAGTATACATATTCATGTTTATTAATATCTTTCAAGTGATATCCCTTATTTAGAAAAATATGGTAAAATTTAAAAATAATTCTAGTACAATGATTAATTTTATATATGCGTTTCTTATTCCCAAACCTTTTGAAAGACCAAAAATATTGTATATTGTATTTATGAATTTTTTATTGAAGCAGTTGCCAATATCTGAAAACTAGTAAATAAGTTAATGCTATTTGTCTGTTTTGGAGAAAATCAGCCAAAAATGTTGTAAAAGAAACTAGATTCTTACATGGATTTTTGGTCAATTTGGTTTTTCGGTAAATCAATTTTGTTTTTTTTTGTTTATTTATCGTCAGTTTGTAATTCAGTTTGGTTTATCTGTAGTTTAATTTTGTTTGTCTGCAGTTGCATTTGATGGAAGACAGATTTAAGAGCAAAAAATATTGACAAATGAACCAAAACAAGTACTATGTTTATATATTCTATTATTATGGATCTTTAATATAAGTTATCATGTGGCGATTCTAACCTTGCAGGTCTTTTTTTATGATATATGGCTAAACAAAAAGCATTGGTATTCCCAAAAAGCACTACACACGTTCGGAGAATACCAAACATCTGATATTAAAAACATATCTGTTAGTTGTGCGATGAAAATATACGTTGTAGTGTACCAAGATATCAGCAGCCGAGGGTAAAAATGTAAAGATTTTAAGCGTTTCTTGGAAAATTTTTTTAACACAATCAATCACACTCAAACATGTACAAAGTGTATTTTCATTAATGATAATGTTAAATTTTCAAATCGTAAACAATCATTTACATTTTCCCAGGAATAGTAACGAAATATGACATGTACAGTCCTATTCACCGTACGATAACCCAACGGATAAGCTTTATTCAAAGTGGACATTTTACGAAAAAAACGCTAGGCTCCAAAATGAGACAAATATATTCAACTTCCTGGCACAACTGCTAGAGATGATAACAGGAGTATGTGCGATGATTACCACAAAAAAATCTAAACATATGTGAGATTGTCTTTAAAACAACGAAATTGATCAAAATTAAATATATATTCCTTAGTTTTTTTGGATTTAATTTTTTTACATTTTCTGTCATCTAAATTCAAAAAAAACCTAATTTAATTTCTGGAAAAACATTGACATAAAATCCCGCTAGATTTCCATTGATATTAATTTTTTTTAAATTCGTCTGAAACGCGATTTCATTTCAATCTCAATTTTTTGAAAAATATAGATTAGATTATTAAAATTATGCCCGTAATTCTTAAGTTAGTTTTTGATTATTTATCCACTCATTATATGAAATTTGTGAAAAAGGTTTTGATAAAATTTCAAAATTAATATAAGCTTGAAAATTTAAGCATATTACTTCTGTATCGAATAAATATTTTTGAGAGATCTTCTGGCATAAAACCGTTTCATGTAAATTGTGATAGATAGCATGGCAGCTACGAATGTAATAAAAATAATTAGAAGCCATTGATACTTTTTCGGCATCAGATTATTGTTACGATTAGAAACACTTACTTGATTATCTTGCGAGCTATATATTTCGGTCTGATTCGTATATTTGTCCTGATTTGTCCTACATGGATAGATTAAATTTGTTGAATTTAAATTGACATATATTGTTTCGTAATGCTCGTTTTTAAGCTCACACGTTTCATTGTTGTTTCCAAAATAAATGATAAGATTTAAAAGATATATTTCAAAATTTACATCATTTTTGGCATCCATATTAAAGAAAAATGAATGTTTTTGAAAAATATATTTTGTTCTTCGATGGAATTTAAACCTGTTCCCAATCGAAAATTCGTGGATATAAGAAGTAGATTTTGATCGCCAAATCATTTTGCAATTCCTCATATCGATTTCATTTTCATTTTCAAGATTTAAAATGGTACATTTTATCTGAAAAGAATTTTCTTCACCTGATGCATAAAATTCGATAATCAATTCAGAATTTTCTATTGTAAATTTATCAATGTTATTTTCGTAAAAATGCGCAACTTCTTTCCTAAACTTAATAAAAATATTACAAAGACGAAAAATAGTATATAGATACATCAAGTCCTACCGATACTTGTTGTTTTCCAAAAGATATAGGAAATGTTATCATTTTTCGTTGGATTTTGTCTGCGTGCGTATTCGGTGAATTCACAAATAATGAAATGATATAAAGTATCATATCTTTGATATATCTATCAATTTTTGAAACACAATCAAATAGACAACCCTAATTATAAAATCCCTAATTTATATTGCAAATAAATGAATATTAATCATGCAATAACAAACAATTTATTATCACATAACACGAAAATTAATTTATTTATCAATCGATTTTTTAATAAATATAATTAAGCTTATAATTAATTGAACCAATGAAACTACAGATTTTTTAACATATGTTAAAATTAATAAAATGATTGTTTGCATTACAGTATATAAAATGTAAATACATTATTGTTGTTCTTAATAGCGCGCATGTCAATAAAAATCAAAGACAAGAATAATATTTGCTTAAATCTTCGATTAGAGAACTATATAGGATTAGAATATGTATAATATTTTCAAAATCTAATATGTTTAAAGATTTGATTGAAAAAAAATGACTGCCGTATCAAACTGTATCTACTCGATTCGGTTGATTATCATATGATGATAATATTTTTTACAAAATAATAGTTTAATAATAAAGTGATATATCTTTAAAGATAATTTAAATTAAGGATAATTGACCCATTAAAAAATGCCTATTGTTTTTTAGGCTGGTCATTAGGGGTGTGAAAACCTGCCACAGTACATTACAGCATAAACTTTCATCGATCTCATTTGCGATTCTATTAATTCGTGGCAATCTATTTAGGGATCAAAACCCGGTCAGTTTCGTTTGTATACATACAGGTACAGTAGCTCATGACTTACATATTCAAAAAAGTCGCTCTCATGCCTCTACAAACTAGGAGCTGTTATACCCACAAAGGAGCATCCTCTCTGGTAAAAGAGAAAATCCTTAAATACTTTCATAAAATAATCAGCGTTTTGCAAACTAATAAATCAAAATTCAATATGTTTTGATGAAATACAATTAAAATAAATTACTTAATATTATAAAAAACCAAATGATAATTAGTCATAAAAATTTATTGATTCGCAAATATTTGTTATTAAAACTGACGCATATATCTCAAATTCAGCATCGGGTATTGTACAATTTCATATAAGGTGTTTATGAATAAAGATAATTAGATAAAAAGTGATTATTAAAATTTTATTGAATGAATATATAAATTAACGAAATTGTAATAGATCTGATTTTTAAAAACGCTGAAATTAGAATTGGTGATGCTATGACTTTCACTTATGCATTTGCTTCTGAGCATTTCATTAATGTAATTAAGTTTTGAGAATTGTTTAAATATATTTTTATCCATTTGTATAAATATAAATAATCATTTGACCTCCAGAGCCCCTATATATCTGTGAGTTAATTAAAAAAATGTGTTATTTCAGAAGTGTTCTAAAATCACAAATTCAGACAATCATAAAATTTGAATAATTATTGCTTAGGAAATACAAATTAGAAATTGTTAACAAGAAAATATACTCACTTAATACAAATGACTCAAAAGAGCCAAAAGTACAGATATTCATCGGTGAATGAAGTTTGTTTGACTATTTTTTATACCGTTATAATTGAAATTAATGAAAACCTATATTGATAGGATTAAATTCATTCCAAACCCTGTGGAAATTTCTCAAATGTGTTAAATTCGTTTAATTAAATATTCTATAGAACTATTTAGAGCTGTCAGATTATACCAACAATAATATTGATTTTGGTGACTGAAATTATAATAATATAATCAATTTAATTTTTCTTATTTTAATCTAAAAATTAATTGCATTATTCAAAAACTTCACAAGCAGTCGATTTTATATCCATATATAACATCATTTATAATTATTTAATTATTTTGAAATAATTCTGAAATAAATCATTTTGCAATTTAAGCAGAAATATGGCAGGTATACATATATTCCAAAAACTATATTGAATTTATTCAGCATACCTAAATACATTATGAAACCATTACGCAAGACAAGGCACAATATAATTAAATGAAAAAAACAGGAGTATAACAATGTGAAATTATTATAAACTAAAATTATGTATTATTGTTGTAAAATGTGATAAAGTGAATTCTTATTAATTATAAATTAAAATCTTGTAACAATGTAAGGTAAATTATTAACTTATCTAAAGAATAATTTTTTTGTTAGATATGTTTTTTTCGACATTTTTGAGGAAAAATAATTCATAATTTGGTATATATTAAAAAATAATTCATATAGTTCATTTATGGTGTACAAAAATAATTTGTATGTAAATATTGTTATTTTAGGCTGATTAATTATTACACCATATCTTGTTCCTCATTTCCATTAGTTATTCAGAATTTCCTATTTTTTGGGCATGCTTGCAATTGTATCATTCACAAGATCCCATAAATTCATTCCGAAATTCCCGTTTTGTTTCAATTGAAATATATTAAATATTTTATTAAATTCGTTTCGAGAATGGCTCCTATTGAATTCGATTTTATATAAGAGAAGACTTTGCCGTATTCTGTTACAAAATTCTACTTTTTTATGAAAAAATTAATCCAAAATTTATAAAAATGTTCACAATACTATACATCTGAGGATTACACATCAATTCACTAATCTAACGATCACAGTTTGTATTCTTTAAAATTTGCTAAAAGCTGCTGAGATGCATAAAAAAAATTTTTTAAAAATATACACGATAAATTTTGGAATAGGTACTCATTTCGACCAGAGAATCTCTAAATTATTATATGGTGTTGAAATTCTAAACATGAACCATTGAACTTGTTTATCCATAATATAGAAATACCATTATTCACACTGAAAAAAATCACCACGAAAAGATGATACAACGGAAAACCAGAAAATATATTTCTGAAGAAGCTTACGAACTTATAAAATCAATTGCGTAGGAACGTAGAAATACCGTCAAGTCTCACGCCGAGACGTTCAAAATATGCAGGAATTCGATATCCTATCATTTGAAAATGAATAAAGAGCAGCCGACGTTTTTACCTGCTTCGGACAAATTACAGAAAGACACGTGTTCGGCGAAACGCGATGTTTACAAATATGGAGCAAACTTTTTACTATGAAATAGCCTGTGAAAACTTCTTAATATTGCCGTAGGTTCAAGATATCGTAAGATAGCAGAACTATTCCGGTCTATCTACGGCCACAGCATCATGAAAACTTAGAAAGATGAGGCGCTGGATAGAATCCGCCAAATAACGAGAACCTTTTTTGAATAAATTTTGATGGTTAAATATCCGTGATCACAGTTTAATGATTTACTCATAGTCGCGCGTGCGCAGAACCTGAATTATATTTAGGTTTGATTAGCACGCAATGGCAGTATATCATCTCATCTTACACACATATTTAAATTATCAAATGTTGATTCTTTTCTTCGAATGGAATCAGGTACCACCTTTCAATTCATGGATTTAACCAATGCTGATTGGCAGTAGTACGAAATTTCAAGATAGGAAATTTACAATTACAAGGCAGGGAAATTAGAATTGCAAGGATGGCAACATAGAATTGCAAGGAGAAGAATACAGTATGGGAAGGATGCAAATATAGAATAGCAATACCCTCTTAATACATCATTGTACTTAACAAACATCCATTTTATAGGATAAAAAGTAATTTGAGATTTTCATTTGGTGAACGATACCAGGGCATTAAGGTTTTATATTGTTGAACCTTTAAATATCAAAAAATGGGTCACACGTATTGGTACTTGTCGGTATACTAGAATTACACTTTATATTACATATTAAATTATCAATGAAAAATATTACTAATATGATGGTATTTTTGAAAACATTCAAAATGAGCTTCGTTTTTTATACGAGCTATTGTAATTTATCATGAAATATCTCGAACAAATTTAAGATATATAAAAATAATTTCCATTTTAATGGCTATGATACAACTGCATGATATCATCAAATCCATCAACGTTATAACAAACGCAGGCATTACCATTTTTTTACTTTCACTTTGTATATCTTTCTTACATATTAAAAATTATTCAAAGATATAAATACACAAATTAACACAACTAGGATCATTTTAATCACATATAAACATATGTATTCAAATGATGATTAATTTCATAGAAAATTGCTATTTGGTTAGTTTGATGTATCTTGCATCTAAATACCCTGTAGTTTTGTCCGTTTTTCTGAGCTATCGAACACAAACCGATTTAAGATTTTTCATTCTCAAAGATTGAAATGATCAAGAGATATTAATAATATTCAATCTTCAATTAAATATTATATTTACAGAAATTCAGTGAGGAGATATCGTGTATGAGATTGGGTCGTGAACGAAAATTACGATAATAATTTTTCTTTCAAATATTCAGATATAAATATTTATAACATTAATTTCTAGACAACAATTCTCTGACATAGAAAGTGAATATATTTCGTGTTCGTCGCCGTATATTTTCATAAAAATTTTTGTTAAAAATTTGATAAATATATCCAAGATTAATTGTTTTATCAGGCTTAAATAATTTCCAAACTTGGTTTGATAAATGAAAAAATAACGTTTTCATGTTTTCAACTTTCGTCAATTTAGGATTAATACCATTATAGATAGTTACATTTACTTATAAATGGTGACAATATATGATGTAATTATGCTTCTAACTTAATGAATTTTTTTTCAAAAGGTAAGTTAATCAGATATTTTTGTTTTTAATGAATAAGAATTGAGTGTTTATCGTAGTCTATCGGTTTACATCTGAAAAGTAATATAAAATTTTAATAACTATTGGAATACACAACATTGAGATAATCAAGCTTCTACATTATTTTTTTTCAATATATACCAATTGTTAGAATTTGTTACAATTTATTAACCAATGAATTTACAAAACGTTATCGTGTCAAATATAATTAAATATACATCTAGAAACATTTTGTCATGAAGATTTTATTCAAAAAAATATAAAAATCTGAATGTTTGTATGGGTCTGCATTTAAACAATCAAATATGTATCATTCATGAAAATGTAATCAATCGAAGCGATCCAAAAATATAGGTTTACGTACCCCATTCGTGGATATTTTCTCATAAAATTATTTAGCCGTTGATAAATAAATAACATACCAACATACCGAATGAGCATGTAATGAGATAACATAGATTTACTACATATAAATTGATAAAATATAACTTTCAATGTAAGCTAGTGTGTTATTCACACACGTGCCTAGACCTGCTATTGACTGACAAGGAGATAGCTAGACTTGTGACACAGACTTGTAAAGAGAGCACCATGCAGAACCGTATGTGTGAATAATCATATAGCTTGCTGGATGCAGATTATACTAAATTAACCCTTGGAGATGTTCATGGTTAGCATATCAAAGGGCAAATCTATACCATTTTGATTCTTCGGAGGTGCTTGTGTGCTTGCAATCGTCTTCGTTACCCTAAATACACAGATCAATAGCTGCCGTAATGCCACTAATTTAAAACTAGGTCTGAGGTAGTTTTGGGTTAAGGGTGGCTTTGGTTCGCCTTTCAAAAATTTCCATGAAATCGCTGCTATAAATTATAGGACAATATGGTAATTATTCTCAATAAACTGTAAAAGCCAAACAGCTTCATCAGAAACTCCGGAATGGCCATAATCGCTTAACCCATTTTAGAGTTACATTAAGCTTAAGCAAGAGAGAGAGAGATTTACGAGTCTTGTCAGGCTAGAGCTTACCATTCGAGATTACATGTTTGAACTAGGTTAATTATATTGTAAGTCACTCTCGATAAAAACACAATCAGATACGAGTCCAACTCGACAAACAGATATTTCTAAACTCTGATAAATCCAATAGAGTGGTGTAATGAACTATGGGCATTGAATCATGATTAGTGCATATGAAAATGAGTAAATATGTAACATGATACGAAGCTCAGAAATAATGCAAATCACCTATCACAATGTAATTACAATCATTATCAAGGGCGGAGGCTCTATAGGCTTATAACTAGAGTGTCGTACGATCACATTCTAAGTCTTTCGTATATTTCCTAATCAATCCTGGATCGTATCAAGACCAGATAGTAGCGAAATTCTTAGATAAAAATTCGCTTAAATCTTAGAAAAAGCCAACTGAGACAAGGAACAGAGGAAGTACTGAAAATGATGATTGTCGATCGTCACAAGAGAATACTGCATTTATGACGTCGGTGCAATGTTTCTACTCGTAAGCGTCACCAGAGTAAATCATTAAATTACCAAGTACTCAAAATCTTTCAACTCACGACAGTTGGCTTCGAAAGATGAGGCAAAACTTCGTATCTCTTAAGCTAGGTTTGAAGTATGTGTGTAATGGTACGGCCTATATCCTATGTAGATTTTCCGTAAGCAGAGTGATGAGACATGCTTGGGTTTCACGCTATACATCATACCAGTTGAAAATGCTTGTAGGTTACTAACAATGAATGTAAATCAAGTATTAACAACGATTGAAAGAATGGCATATATCCCAAAAGCATAATATAAGATACACTTAAGTATTTGTTTAATATTTAAGAAATAATCAAAATTATCAATACTACACTACATAACAGATCTTACATGACCAATGATTCATCGAATGATACTGCATTTCAATAAAAAATTCATAATATTCAATCAAAAGCATATGTTTATCCCAAATACTATCTGATTATTCGAACAAAATTCATAGAAGCCTACACCCATTTTATATAAATCGTGATTAATCTTATTAAGCTAGTACTATTTTAAATTAGACGAAAAATAACTCAATGTATTTATATTTTAATTTTATGGCAAGAGATAGAAATTCAAATGCGAAACAGAAAAGAGTTTTAAATATGTTTTGTGGGATTAGTTTGGCAGCCAAATCTTATTTTTTTAAGGCTGAATGTTCAAAAATATACAAATCTTTATATATTGTCCTTCCTTTTACAAAACTAATTCATAATAAATATAGATAACTCAATTTTCGACGTACCAGTATTCTTAAATACCAATAGAATGATTTATTTTTTGAATGAAAACACCCGACGTTAAATGAAAAATTCAAATTCGAAGACTATGTCTATGCCAGCATAATTTAATTTAGCATGTAAGGAATTTTATTCAAAAAGGCGATTTTGCGCTGATTCTTTCTTCTGGTCTTTTCTTTTTGCTTTCGTCAGCTAAGTGATTGTATTGAGCACAAGCTAATTCAACTTCCCTCATGTACTTTTTATGATTATTCATGACAAAATCGACCTTTTCACTGTTTTTAGCTAAAAAAACTCAATTTACCGAGATCAGCATTCTCTTGGGAAAACACCCCTTCGTAAAATATTCCAAAGGATGGTGTTATAAATGACTACCAACCTGATATGAAGGGAGAATTAACGGAATTTTCGCATTATAAGGCTACGAAAACACATTATAACTCAAGTTACCGACATGACCATTCTCTTGGGAAAGCACGCCTTCGTCAAATATTAAATAGTTTGTATTCTAAATGACTGCCAGCTTGATTAGAAGGGAGAATTAGCGGAATTTTCGCATTCTTAGGCTACGAAAACACATTATAACTCAAGTTACTGACATCACCATTCTCTTGGGAAAGCACGCCTTCGTCAAATATTCAAAAGATGGTGTTCTAAATGACTGCCAAACTGATAAAATGGGAGATGTAGCGCTATTTCGCAATTATTACGCTGCGAAAACAGTTAAAAAACTCAAGTTTGACGAATCACCAATATCTAGGTATAGCACGCCTTCATCAATTTCTCAAACTTTGCCTTTGAAAACGAGTATTAATCAGTAACGTCTTACATTACTATAAATTGAACATTTTATGCTAGGAATCCGTGTCGAACAACGAAACTTCAGGAAATCGCTATTCACATGGGAATTCAAGCCTTCATTATATACTCAAATGTGGAGGTAGAAATTGAGTATCGGAATCATTAATAGCTTACATTTACTTTATTTTAGCATTTTATATTATGAACAGTCTACATAAATGTTACTTTTTTCGAAACACGATTTTCTTGGACACGCACGTCTTCTTCATATATTCAATAATTGCCTTTGAAAATGTGTATCTGAATCATTAAAAGCTTACTCTATCATTAAATTATCATTTTATATTTAGAAAACACTTTAAGAACAAAAGTTTAGGCATTAGCAATTGTCATGGCTATATTCTACATTCATCTTACATTCAATTATTTTTGCCTTAAATTGTATCCAAAATTATTTAATTATCACTGCGTCTTTTATTTTTCTATTTAACCTAAAAACTATCAAACAATGATAACTTAGATATGAACCATATTAATTGGAAAAGATCACCTTAATCACATTTTCAATAATTTGGACTGGATAATTAATACTCTTCAAACTAACCCCTCACTGCTTTAAAATTTTTCATTTTCCCGTAGCAATCTATCCTAAAAGCGGAACACATTAAACTAATATTCCTGTCACAAATTGTACTCAAACGTCAAATGATATACATTATTATATATATTGCACTCCCCGAACTTACTAATCCCAACATCTGATGTTTTTAATTT
This sequence comes from Thelohanellus kitauei, assembly GCA_000827895.1. Taxonomy (NCBI): domain Eukaryota; kingdom Metazoa; phylum Cnidaria; class Myxozoa; order Bivalvulida; family Myxobolidae; genus Thelohanellus; species Thelohanellus kitauei. The sequence goes on from JWZT01003899.1 coordinate 45,416, forward strand.
ACAAAAATATATCCATCTGCAAAGATACTTCAGAAAATCGCCGTTTTCTTCTTTGAACATCATCCTAATACTCTCACCAATCTTAGTGTACATATATTATTCTGCATCTAACTGACAACTTATTCCTGTCATCTTTTTAACTTTTTGTAAATATATCTACCCTAAAACATTCTTCTATATGGCCTCATATTCATGGAAAAAGCTCATCTCAAACATTTACCAAATATATTTTCTGAAAATAACTGTAAATCGAATTTAACGCTCCTTTAATATCATTTTTTGTAGTTTTAGACAGAAATCCATTGATAGATAAATATCTACACATTATCTTTTCATATTCTTCTGCTCAATAATCTAAACTTAATTTGTTATGTTTCCAATTGCGAATCGACCTAACCACTCCCTTTGTCTCATGTTTTTCTACTTGACAATCTTAAATTTCTTGTGTTATTTGCACAAATTCTGATAGTTTTTACGTAAACAGACGTTCATGACAAGTAACAAATTGAATCTACCTTATTGTCCACGATGATGCGTTTTCTATCTATTTGATTGAACCATTTTTTTTAGCTTATAATTCTGTATCCTTACATTGTCGCTGATCAAAACGCTATTAACTAGCATTTTTATGATATGAGGTTTACTTGGTATTATACATGATATCCTAACAGGCAATACGAGACAAAATATATTTTCTGTAAGCCTTTTTCTAAAATAATATTTATTTACAATCTGTGCTACTCTCGATAGATTTCTTGTTTACCCAAGAGGTTTTATATTATTCTTAATATTCTCTCTGGGTTTAGAATGTCATTTGAGATATCAAATTAAATGAAAACATTAGAAAAATGACCCTACACCCAAAGAATCTTTAACTTTGTTTGTGTTCAGTGTCTTCATCACTCTAACAACTGCAGTGATGTTACAGTGTCCTCTTCGAGCATCAAATATTTTTATAAAATGTATCTCCGTTATCCTATGAATAGTAAAATGTCTAAATTGTAACGGATGTCAAGACAGTATATACCTCAATGTCACCTCGAATATGGCATTCGACCTATTTATCTACATATAAGAGATTTCAACAACAGACATGTCATAACAGACTTTTTTGAGAACGATAAATGCCAAAACCATTAAATATATTGCCACTATCTCAGTTATAATGTTTTAATACAAAGATCTATTAAGAAACGACATTCTATGAATAATCGTCGTTGTCTTGCATGATGATATTAAGATTGTGATTAAAAGTTACTAATATATAGACCATATTTTTTTAGGATTACGACCCAAAAAATAATATTCGAGCAGCATATTTATAGGTTAGGCTGTTTGTTATGAGTATTTCCAAAAAATAAGCACATTACGTATTAAGATATAAATACACATCACGCAACCGCAACCAAACCTAATTTATAGAATCAGCATCATTACTAGAACAGCGTTATAATCGATATTTGTTTCAATATTTACTCATTGATTTTTGATTGTGAACAACATCTATATCTACTTGGTTAACATGATCAAGGTGAGCCATCTTATCAGGAAGGTGTTCCTTATCTCAGTTTATTGATAGTAAACATGTAAATGACATTGTTTATCAGCAAAGTACATCAGGCACCGTAACCATGAATCAGTATAGAATATATTTTTTTCTTTTGGGTTTAATAGATTCGATTACCCCTTCTTACAAATATCAGATAATTGGCTTAAAAGATCAAGGTGTGCTTGTTACACCGTCAAAGACACCCTATTCTAAGCATGCACGAATTCAACATTTTTCTGAACGCGCAAACATTATTTATTTATTTTGTTCTGGAAGTGTAATGTATAGACATTCAAATACCATAATTATATCTAATTTTGCAAATTATTACTCCCGAAATTCTCCGAAATGACATGTCCATTAATTGTTTCAATGATGGTTCATTCCTTCAAAGCTCGATAACATCGATTCTTAGATTCTGAACCTTCCCGAATTTATAGTATTGTTAATGTTTGAAAATATATTATTCATCCTCAATCATGAGTGTATTGGAATTCAAGGTGTTTAACATAATTCCCTGTTTAGTTTTTGTCCACAAACGATATAAATCTATGTCTTAACCATTACCTTACTGATTTGGTTTTTTTCATCCACTGTTTTGACTAGAAACACATGTTTCTCGTTTGCCTTAATTTGCAGTTCTTTTAAAGTGATTTTGTTGTGCTTTGCAAGATTACGTACAAAACTCAATCGATAAATCAATCGCGGGCACTACTTGGGACACTAAATATATGACTTATTTTCTCCTAATGATAAACCGTAAATACAGACCAACAAACATCACAGTATCGTTATCACGCCAGTTCCTAAAGCATTATGATATTCATGGTTTGTTTTTCATAAGTTTGCCATAATTGCTGAAACGATAGCAGAATTCGTAATCATTGTTGGATGACAAACTGATTTAAGTAATTAAATCAATTAGTAAAACCACTGGAAACTGGATTGTATTTAGATGTTTGTAATCGATTAATGTTGTGCGTTAGGGCTCTCAATTGACTTAAGAATTCTCTAGAATGTTATATCAATCTATAAAATATATTTTATGATCAACGTGAACGATCTATGCCATTTTCTATAAACGTATACAAATGGAATTTATTCTACCTCAAACGTGATGGTCCAAGATATATTTCAAAATGTATTTTATGGAATTTGCGAAACGAACTTTACAAAAATCTATTTTTTATAAATAAAGAATATACGTCTCGATGACTGACATTTTATCAGGGTTTATCGATATATAATCGAACGTCTACACATTCGTTAACATTTGCGCAGATCAACATCTGCGTTTATTGATACGTATTTTATTGTCAACGCTATATTGTTAAAAAAATGAGAATGCGATTATATGCAAGTGTTTTGTTACATATAACCATCGTGAGTTTTCGTGGTTCATCTCAGTTAAATTTGATTATGTTTTCAGAACCAGAATGACCTCAATTATCGCTAATGAATCATCAAGGAGAATTCCAGCACTTAATATATGCGTTCTATATGATTTGATAAGATGGTCTGGTATCATATGATAACCGCAGTCATGTCCAGACCCAAGCGCCAATGGCTGAAAACGCGATAATCATTCAACTATTACATCAGTGAGTGTCAAATGAAATAATTTCATGGAATGGAACCACATGGGTGGCAATATAATTATTCTAATTATACAAAAAATATGATTAGTTTCAGATTACGTAAGCCTGATCTTGTCAACATCTTGAATATCGATTTATTAAGTTTTCATATATCTTGACAAAAACTGCAACAGATCGAATATGGGAATCGATGAATAGGATCTAACTTACGACATTACCTGGGTTCGTCTTATTGTATTAATTATTATCTTATTGTTGTAAGTCAACTGATTACGTTAATCCTCGATCTATCGGTATTGTTTACTGCTGGGATATGCCACATTATCTCCCGGCAGCGTAAAAAGAGAGTTCTTCTTCTCTTATAGTATATGATTTATTCGGAATCTTCAATGTTTTCGAATTGGGAATGCAGGTTTAATAATTGTTGCTTTAGCAAACTCTCTCTTAAATCTGCTAACAGATATGGCCTTGTTTCAACATCCTATATCGATATTAAATAATTTTGGGCCACAACATATAACTCTATGAGGGTATATGTATCGGGTTTTGAGTGCATTTGTCCCCGAGGCTTTCCGCATAAATACGAACGCGACATAGTATTAATTGTTATTGCCATTATGTGTTTTGTATTTACCGTGACATTTGACTGATATTTCTATTAGAAATCTGAACCTCTCGCGACATTTTTTACAGAACATGATCGCTCAAAAAGTTTGACGATGGTTCACTTAAGAGGTCACCTGTAAATGGTTATGCTGTCCAATATATGCTGTCAGTTAGATACACACCAATGTCCTCATTGAGTGTCATATGTCATCCTGGAAGAATCCCTTGGCTTTGCCTACACCAGCTTGGATTCTTAAAAAACCTCGTAAAAAAATGTTTTAAGCTTTCTATGCCGACTCTCAACCATCCGAGCAGGCATGGGATTGTATGATTATGTGAACTATAGCATCAAGCTGAGCAACTGTGACATTGCTGACCATAAGTCAGAAGTGAACTCTGCGCCACCATCGGAAGTGACCACTTAGTAATCGATTTGAGATATCCACTGGAAGATAAAAGTTAGTGCACATCCTTTTCCCGAGATATCCTCGATTAATATTGCTTCATACCAAAGACTATACCTATCTATGATTGCAAGGATGTGAGTACGCCAAAACGATGGAGGAAAGGGTCAAACGCTATCAAAATCTGTTTGAAAAAATCGAGATCTGGTCAATTTACGTGTGGAAAACGGAACTTTGTTGTGTTCAAGAATTGATGAACTTTGGCATTCTAAGCGTGATCGCCTTCATATCGTTACTTGTTCATATCTGACCAAGTAAGCCTATTTTCCACTAGTTTTCTTGTTGTTCTTATTGATAGGTGGCACAAAACTTGCATAAATTAAAATGCACATCAACTCTATGTAACCGATGCCAATTCTCGAACGCCCCCGGTGGAAACATAGCATTACAATTTGACTTGTCTTGGACCATATTCTACTACTATAATACTTGCTCCTGATGATATATCTGTAACTTCTTGTCGTGGTAAAACTAATTTTTTTTCTTGATCAATCAACATGAAATCGATACAGAACCCCAAAAATTATTTCACGGTTGGCGACCCTCAAGAGTACGTCTTCTACAAGATTTTGCTTAACAGAGTGTCGTATGATTAAGGTGATGAATTCGAAAAGTGCTGTCAAGTGTCTCTGTTGTCTAGCTGACCACGAAAACTGTGTTTAAATAATCCAAATATGACCGGTTTCTTGTCAGTAAAAAGGTCGAAATCTATTACATGTCGAAAATTTCGAAAGTGACGAATCAATAAATACATCAATAGAATCCCGCGATCAAGGCCACTGAATTTTTCTCTGATGCTTTTAGCTGTCTGTTAAATAAATTCAATGGTTCCTAAAACGCGTCAATGAGCTGTTCGAAGACTGCTCCCACTGACTCGACTGAAACATCTGCTATGAGAGCCAAAGAGGGATTTATTTTTGGAAAAAACATGCATCATGTGCTTTGATAAACTGATTTCAACTTCGAAGAAGGCATCCGCCTTTTCTTCTGTTCATACAAAATACGTTTTTTCTACATAAAGGAATATAAAGAGGTTTCATAATGTCTGCCATAAGTGTCACAAACCTATAATTTTGACCATGTATCGTCTAAGGGTCTCATATTGATGTAAATGTCTATAGATAAGAGAAGAACACTTCTGATCATGCGAGAGTTCACACAGGATATAATTATATGCACTCTATATGTGGATTTATAGGTGCATAATGATTTGCATTTTTCGACTTGATCTCTAAATTTTTCATGATTAAAAGACATCTCGACGTTGTTTTCGCCTTCGATTAGCCACCTGTCATGGCTTTGAGCAGACTATTAAGCGATATTCCTGATGGCATCTAGCTCAAATGCTTATGAATTTGCTTGACAAATTTCATCCGAAGGTTCGCCGAGAGCATCAGTATGGTAAAAATTGATTAGAATTTTGAATTCTCGTGAATTCGGGTAGCTGAACAAAAAATACTTTTAAGAGAAGAGAATCAGTATGATCTTCAACAAGGGCCCGTATCTATTGTAATAAAACAGAAAGCCTTCATTTATCTCATAAGGCGTGTATATCAAGAAGTTTTGCTGCCGTCTCTCTTGGTATAGGACCAGGGCTTTTCGGGAGACTGCTCTGAGATGCATGTCATTGTTAAGAGCTGATGGACGAAGATTCACGCGAACAGACTTACTGGAAGTTTCTTGGTCGAATGTGCTTAAGACGCACAAGGACTTTTTTTTCGTCAAACTTGATTTTTATTTGTGTAGATATCGGCTCCGTTTGCTTAAATCGAATTTCTGTTTAGTGTTTCGAGAAAGCTGCAAGTTTAATGGTAGCTGCGCTGATTTCGTTCTGTGTTTTTTTGGTCACAGTTGTTGTGAGTCAACGAATTAATATAATCAAGCTATGTCACGATTGTTTACTGATGCGATACACCAAATTATCATTAATGCATATGTAACTTCAATCTCGTCCTTAACATACCAAGCCTGTATCGCATGACATTTACAAACCAAGTGTTTTCTACCTAGAAGAACTACGAATGTTCAACACAAGAGATGTAGATTACTTTCGTATTCATGTCGATCATGATCGAATATTATACCAACCACAGGACTGCTCTAATATATCCGATTATAGGTATGAGAAATTGAATGTAGATTACTTGATATAGTGAAAAGCGTATTTTATCCAACAAGTCGTCAGTATTAGGTGTTTTGTTAATATTTAATCCCAATAACAAGGTATACGATAACTGGATTATGAAATAATTCATAGGGGTTAACAGTAATAACCAACATACCACTATGCAACACTTTCTTTTTTGAAACCCTGAGTGTAACATTATCATGAATCCTCAATCAAGCACGTATCTAATGATTAGGACTAGATTTTATCGTGTTTGATAAATGACGTTTTATATGGTATGTATTTTGCCGATGAAATTCGATAGCTTACGAGTGTATATTATGTTTTCTTTCAGACAGGTCAGTGTTGTGTTTATTAAAGTCCTTCAATCAACTCAGTTATATGCAATTATGAAGAACCATATACAGGCATATATATATAAAGAATCTGCCTTTTTCACACTCGCGGTTGTTCACAATTGGCTGAGACGCTTTTTAAATGCAGACTTGTCATTTTAATTGTCAGTAGCCCTGATGGTTAAAGATCCTTTTCATATGATCGAACGTTGCCAGTCGCTTATCCATTTCTCTGGTTCTAGGTGATCTAATCTAACTAGAAAAATAAAAAGGAACGCCGTTACTTGCTCCATGTATCAACACGGTATTGATTTGTATAGCTTAGTATCTCTCAGGAATCGCGCATGTTCGTTTAGATTATTGTAGTTAGCTGCGAAAATTCTTCGTTTTATTTATTTAGATTTGAAAAATCTAGCAATTAAAAAGGAACATGGAAAACTTTTTATAAAGTGAAGTCGAAAAAAGGTTGTGTTTGTATAACCGATTAACTGATATGACTCGTTAATTTTCGGGTGACTTCTCATATTGGATCATTTGTATTGCGACATACCATGTGTATGGCTAGATTAGAAGTGACTGATTCATATATTTTGGTTTGAAATGGACTCGTGTTATATCTGGTTTAATTTCTATATTTCATTCTATTGACGTTTCTGAACGTATGCGTGCCTGATTTACATAATTTTCTAATTAGCACATGTTCAGCACCACCAGAGATGCCATTCCAGAATTGAGTGCACATGGGTTAATGTTTTTATCGTATTTTCTATGAAGTTTTAATTAAATTACAAAATATATTGATACAAATCTTGATCTTTTTTTTAAATTATCCCTCTATTTTTTGATAGTCTTTTCTGGGTATCCGTCATAGCAATCACAGATATCCAATATTTGTTTGATTTTGAAGTCAAACTTCGCAAAATGGGCCTGTTATTACAATATATGCAAGTATTCGATTACCATGCGTTTAGAATTCTATTTATTGGCCATAACTTTGCTTATAGTTAATGTCAATTTTATTCCATTCTATTTCGAACTTCGTTTATGTTTTTGCATACCACCTATATTGCCAAACATCATAACAAACCTTTCGTGTTTGTTCATAATTATGTAACCTATTAAGACAATAAGTTTTTTATTGAGGGATTAGAAATCCACAAAATAAAGGTGGGACAATACGACCGTTTTGATGTGCTTTGGCATGTACATTGTCAAATTATATCTAGAACACTAGTATTTTTGGATTTCAAAAATAAAGCATATTTTGATAGGGAAAACAATGATCAGTTATTCGCATGATTCTTTAGAGAAAAATTAACTAATAGCATGTGTTTTTTAAATTATGGGTGTTTCGTCAGGAAAGAATGACAGATTTCTCGAATTGATATACTTTTCTTATAAAGTATTTGCTGTCATTTAGGTACTTGTTCTGTACACAAGTAAACGTTAATACTTCTTACAAATGCTTGAATTTTAAAAAAATGGTAATAAGCACCGATAGTTCGAACCGTGGTACAGTCAATTATATATACATGGTAGTACAATATTTAGTGCCGTTTTACATAAAATATCAACCCTCACGTATAGAAGTTTTTTAGTCGATGTTGTCGATGCCATAATTGTCATGTTTGAACACTCAAAGGAAATGCGATGCCATCTATTATCATAGATAAGACGATAATAACAAAAAATGACGGTACATACCAAGTCGCGAAATTGCAAAGATTCATTATTTACGGATCTTTATTGGATCTTCAACAAATTGATTTCACGTATCTGTATTAATATTGATTCTTGTGAATCACATATGTCATACTTATAGGCAATCAATCTAAAGGTTTTGGTATTCTACTACTGTTTTCGAAGATGCGCCTTTTGCAAATATCATCAATTAGTTATATGAATCTTTAAGGATAAAATAAGCAATAATTTTAAAAACTATTTGTTCTTCTTCATTCGTTTAGGGTAACAATCCTAGCGATATTTTTTGTGTGTCGACGCATTTACTCCCAAAAGTGCCATCATTTGTTATACAGTTTACTTTAATAAATGTTGACTGCATATATGTTGATATAAAGTATAGCATTTTAGCACATACAGCGGCATAGAGCCAAAGGTTTTATGCTGATATTTCGTTGTATATTAGATTCGATGTTTAATTTTAGGCTTTAAATACTATTGTAATATAGCCATTAAAGTAGTCTATAATTTTTGCCTTTTTTTAAAGACGTTTTGTTGTTTTTGTAGCGAACGATTTGTAATAGACTCGTCAATTTTCTACAATACGACTATAAAATATCGTATTCGAAAACTACTTTGTTCAATTTGAGTCAGAAATTTTGGAGAGTTAATTTATTGAGACATAAGTGCACGAGCTACTTTCGTCCCTCGGATTTTATACGCAGCCAGCTATCGATGTGCAACTTTAAATGACATGACAACATTGCTACAGACGCCTCAAAGCCTCAGAATTAATCTGAAATCTCTGTATTGAAGTTAGAAGAAAGATACACGCAAAATCATTGCTCAAATGTCGCCAACTGAGCTGTCCTTTAAGATATTTAATGAATCAACATTAAATTGACTCAAAAAATGCGTTTGTGATTTCTAGTATCAAATCACGATTCATCCGCAAGAATACCAAAGTATTTACAAAAGTGTGATAAATGACGTCTGACACGCTTACAATATGTTCTTCCTGATATCACATTGGTAATCTGAATGTGAATAATGGACAGAATCGACCACGCGGTTTTAAATTCTGAGATGAGATACCGATATATATTTTGGCTCGAATCATACTATAATATATTGACGAATTCTATATGAAAATTAATATATTTTTACGATGTTCACATCGCAAAGGTTTAACAAAAATTATCTAAATATGTGCAGAAATGGCAATTCATGATTGAAGATACCCGTTGTATTCAAATCATTTAAAACTACTTTTTAAGCTGTCTTTAGATAGTTACTAAAAAAAGCGATTCAGTGTGTTGTGTTAAACGATGAAACAATATTGATACCAGCACATTTTTACATTGAATCCCAACAAAATATTGAGGAGTTTATGGAATATTTATTGACTTCACACCTGTCAAAATTTTAGCTACCTGAAACTCTCGTAAACATTGTATTTTCCGTTCTCAAAGGCTTTTGTGACTTTAGGATTTGAAATCACTTAAGGTATTTCCAACAAACCATCCTTAGTAAAATCTTTAACAAATGGCATGTTTAAAAATACGTGATATATGAAAGATAGATACTTTGTCATAGAACTGCTTTTTACAGAATAAACGCTTGCTCACGATGAATGACGATTTAATCCGCTACTATTGATAAGGTTTTATCATCTCTATGTATTTAGTGAAACATGCTCTCAGACCACCATTTTTATTTCCAGTTCAACAAGAAGATAATTGAATGTTTGCGGAAATTAAAATTGGTCAGAAATCTATCAAGCAAAGGTGGTGAATATGAGCCGACACACCACAATGTGTTACTGGTTTAACATCTAAATGAAGGACTGTCTCATGATTTATGCATGGCCATAAAAATGGATATTATATTCTAAAAAACAAGATGAAAATCCTTCGAAATATCATGTTCATAAGCTCTAGTAAAACGATATTCAACGAGTTAGAACGCAGTTAAGAAGAATGCTCGATTTTATAATTTGTTAATGCCTGTTCGTTATTCAATGTTCTCTGCATAAATTGACGATATATGTGTTGTTCGTATATTGCCGGTCAAATACACTTCATCGTATTTAAATCATAGCCCTGTGAATCGCCTAAATATATAAGTCTATCGGTGATATTTTATTCAAAAAATATCATTTGACACTGGGTTATTTTGACTAATAGAGTAATTAGGGTTTCACACTGACAAAAGAAATTTAGGCTTATCCGAATATATAAGATGATTTGGGTTTTTATTGTCTGGTTCTGCGTTTGAAACAATTAAATTTTCAAAATGTCTGTAAAATACTCATGACAAAATGTCGATTCAAGAAATATAATGACATATTCATAAAGACACGAAGATATCCGAATGGATATCATCAATACAAATTAATTAGGTTGAATAACAGTTAATTCGAGAATGTTTTTGTAAAAGTTATTTAGGGGTAAAACGTTTTATATTGTGTTTCTTAAGTTTATATAGACAATACAGGGTTGAATAACAAGATCGCCCCCCCCCCCAAACCATTACTTTTGAGATTGCGCAATGCGATTTTCGTTTTTTGCCTCTTTTCTTGACTTTTTCGATATTAAAACCCTTTATACCAGGTATAAATAATTATAAGGGTCAGCTAAAATCCAATAACTTTGATCGCATAAGAAAAATGTGGTGAAAATTTATATTTTTAACGTTGCTGCTTTTTTTTACATATGTTTGTTAAAATTATATGTAAAAATGATTATTAAATAAATTCTACTTCTCTAATGCACTTTAAAAGCCCTTCCCAAAGATTTCCAGAATTTTTTCTTCTCCAGAGAAACTCTCCCAAAAATTGATCACTCGTATTTTCCTCGAGTTCTCCATCTTCATTAAACGAATTTTTTCGATTTCGCGGCGATATCTTCATTTTGAGAGCGCTCCAGGTCCCCTCGATGGTGTTTGTACACGCTCCATTTGCCCGGTTGATAAACGATTGTGAATGATTAGCTGTAAGATGTTCGTAGTAGGAGCTTAACTGATTGTAACTTTGAAACAATCAGTAATTACTCTTGATCCCGGTAAAACATACCTTCTAATAATGTTAATTAAGGTTTCTGCAGTTCGATCAGGAACTTCAACTTGAAATGCCTTTATCTCTCTTGTCTTCTCTACCCCGCCCAGTACCCAGGGTCCAGAAACAAGATGTCCTCGATTATATTTATTCTTTCCCAATTTTGATTCATCGATTTTCTACCGTTATGTCTTGTCCACCGATGGTACAGTCCTTAAAAATCCAAGCTCACCCCAGCCATTTTTCTCAAATATCTCATGATGGAAGTGATAGTTGAGGGAGAATGACCCGTTATTAGGCATAATTGTTTATGCTTTGATTCCGTCAGCCAAAAATAGCACAAACTTAGGACCTCGTTTATTTGAAGTTTAGAAATTGAGAAAAGGGTATTCTTAAAGATATGATACTCTTTTCTGCAATATTTAGAAGAGCATCGCCAATTTCTACCTCTTCTTTTTATACCAGTTCCATTGTTGGCAGGGCATGTATTCAACGCGGGTACGATATTTTTTTCGAGCAAATACAATATTGCCTTTTCTTCGTCTTGCAAAATCGCCAAAATTTCGAAAAAAGTAGATACCATTTTGAACGCATAGCGCATGCTCGAAAGTAATGGTTTGGGGGGGGGTGATCTTGGTAGAGCTCCCAATACAGAAATTATGTTATAATATATTTACTGTATGAGATTAATGATGTTTATGATTATACGATAATAATATCAAAAATATTGTTCATAAGATTATCGTGAAAACACGTATGTTTTCGGATTAAATTGTCAGAATACTTGGCGATTTCACTCATTTTTCCTGTTACGGAATGATCTAAGTGCCATGCCTAGAAAGTGTTTGCACCATTGAAATGCAGAGACGTGCATATTTCTATACAAACTTGATCACATATATTGCGACTTAATCGTTTTAAAGAGAGTATCGTGAAATGAACTCCTTGATACAAAAAAAAGGTAATTATTTATAATCATGAATACATAAAGTAAATCCATATAGTAAATAGATGCGGATATCAGTGACTTAAACATCTGTTTTAGTTTCAGTAACCTGAAACAGCGTTTTTTCTTGTTGAAATTTAAGTGAGAGCGATATCAATGCCTGAAGGTTTTTAATCTTGTTTTCGGTGGAAAAACATTAACGCATTAATATATAATCACATAGTCTGATCTTTATTATGTCGCAGAGTGTAATTCTGATTATGGTATTAATTTATTATCTCCATTAACCATTCAAGTTATGCTTTGAGGATTTCCTTTTTGATATTTCACTGTTCTAGTTTCGATAAATAAGAATTAGACGATGTTGATCAATTATAGATAAAAAATATTATAGTTAAGCCTTATGATAAGGCTGATCTTATTGATTAAATGTATACATTATGGTCGGTAAATTGACGCCGAGCCGCCTGTTTGGTTTAGGATCACATAGGTTGTCTATTTAATTATTTTTCAGCTTTCCAAAATATCAGATTTTCCACAACCACCACATGGCCGAGGGATGTGATGTGAATTTGAGTATCTTTCCACGCATCAGTTTTCGAAGGTATCGTTTTTACCTTAATACTTAGGTTTCCTCTCGGTAGTTTTCGTAGTAGATTAGATATTTCATAATGTGATTAACTGTTTTTTTCATCAGATATAACCAGCGTTATGACATTGATTAAACGTATATGAATCTAATCCAAGAGTCTTTGATTTTGGTGATGGGATCTCGTTGTATTTTTATGTTTATGTTCGTTTAAGGTGTTAGAAGTTGTTAATATTTTAATATGCATCTAAAGATCATGAATTTCCACAAAACGCAACAAATATTATTTGATATAACCTTTTATTGAACGCCATGGCTCTCGTACGTATTCTAGGATCTTTTTGGTGAGTTTGGATATAAATGAATGTGAAAAGTTGACACTTAAATTTAATCGATTTTTCATTCGCATAATTATTGTTTTGTGACAGTAGTCAAATACATTTTTACTAAATTATCTTCCTTTAATGAAGATGCGCTGATTATTTCGAATATTAGCAGACAAAGAACAGTATTTTTGTTTTATATGCATCATGGAAGTGATTTATTCTTTTACAATTTTGACAAGTCTCATCGTACGTTAGAATTTTAATATCTCGTTCCATATTCTGATTTGTATCATTCTTTTTAAGGGTGTTTGAGTTATGTACTGAAACTCCCCTAGTTTATTCTACTCAAATTAGATTGGGCCTATTCATATAAAATATGTGATTTCATGATTTGCCTTTTCTGAAATCCTCGATTTCTTCAGAGTTTTCAATATTTCTCAAAATGAATTAGGATCCTCGAACGTATCTCCTATCTATTAATGATTCTTTCATAATATTTTGAGAGTTTCAAAACACCTTTATACGTTACTCAGTTGCGTCTCAGGTTAGAATAGTATTCTCTAAGTCTGAAACTCTTGAGCGTCATACAGTAAGGCGTGTAATAAGCACTATTATTTACTGTTTTTCTGAATTATCTTTTATCCTGTTTTATGAACGATAACAATTATATTTGTTTAGGTTTTTAGAAATGCGAGTCAACTACGAAACTGCACTCACGATTATATTTCATACAAAAGTTACTCCCAGGAATCGATGAGTACATATTCGTACTCATAGATGATAGGATAAATTCATGACTTGCTTACATTTATTTGGGTTACTATTCGCCTCGATGTTTATTTGATTTAATATTCATCATGAGATCATATTCTATTTATGATGAAACTAGAGTTCGGGTTTATCGAAATATTACAGCATGCTTCGATAGAATATTAGTTATAGAACTCACAATGTCGTTGGTTAGGGTACCTATATCAGAGTCTACACATTACTTTTTTATATGTCGTTAAATTTGTTTCGAAAAAAAGACATTCTTTAGGCAATATATTCACCGTGTATCGCTATTAATTTCAACACTACAGTCGGTTAAGCTTTCATTGTTTACATTTTAATAGTTTGTTCGATCGTATTAATATATCGCCGAATTTACAATTTTTCTTCCTCTTGGTGCTACAAAGCTATAGTCGACTTCCATAACATCCTAGGCCATGTATCGATATAAATTTCACAAAATTAGCACCCTATAAAACAAATTTGTTAAAGTTTCTGAATAATTTTTCTTCCACCCTGTAAATGTAGCGAATATTACGTTATAACCTTGTTCGCCGACCACGATAATATCTGATCATAAGCAATCTTTTCAATTTACAATTCATGATCAATTCGAATATGCTAATGTACGTGTTCGTTAAAACAATGACGAACCTTATTTGAGGAACTTGATTAAATTTTTATTCATTTATGAGTGAATTTTCATTTTTGAATTCCAATTTGTTGACGTTTAAATCGTTTATACAAAAGACGAATCAAAAGACCTCTGCATTTAGATATGACGCGCCAATTTTAAATTCAAATAATTGAAATTAATTTTTACTACGATAAAAATTTTTGAAAGATACATCCTACTTGCCTTTGAGAGGGTTCGAACATTGCACAATATTCATAAAAAGGTATTACAAGAACCGATAATTTAAAAATATATTTACACTCCTTTTTAAGGAAAACGAAGTCGTATTTGAGATATATGATATTCAGCATATTATGTTCTTTATGCGAGCACTGAATACGAATGAAACCTGCCAAATACCAGTGATTTTTAATCTATTTTTTCCGAGTCTCGAAGAATGATTTCCTTAATTTGATAAACAGTATGTAAAAATAGATTATTCACATAATGTAAACAATAATAATACGAAATTCACAATCTACAACTATACTTCCGGTATTTACAAGCCTAATATCGCAAACATACAGAAATGGTATAAGATGAGAATTATATAACGTCTTTTCTACATACGCTCAGAACAGGAATATAGAGCTAAATAATGAAATAAAGAATATGTCCTAGATGCAAAGTTAATTATCAACATGTTACAAGCACAGTTATTGCATCTTCACGACAAATTTCGTTCAATAAAAATACAAGTATAAGAAGTTGTTTCTTTGATATAACAAACAATGTGTTTAATTTAGTAGTTATTTTTCGAAAAAAGAGGCATATTCGACCTGGTGATGTTTCTATAACTCGTCCTTATCATATATAACGATTAAAATCATGTCAACTTATTTGACAATACAAATTTTGATACCACGAATATTGTATCTGTTATAGATAGACATCTTCTGATGGATTCCTTAACCTTTAATTATAACCTACTCAATTCCATATCAGTGTATGGACATTTATTTTATCATAATCATGATATAACACCTGTATGTCAAATATCGCCGGGTCATTAACATGCTACAATTAGTTATAGGCACAAGACTGTTTATAATCGAGGTTGAAAAATGAAAACTTACATCACATTTCTTAGAAAATACCAAAGTGATAATGAAAAAATTCATGTTATTAATAACTAGAGTCACCATCCACTTATATAACATGATCTTAATGATAACAAAAGTTGTTTTCATACAATTATTCTGAAGGGATGTTGAATATATTCTAATGGATCCTACATTAGAAACAGCTGATTGTTCGAATACATAAAATCTGGAACATCAATAAAAACAAATTCAAGTCATAAATAGAGAGTTGTTTGATCAAATTTAGAAACAGCACTGCACTTCATAACCCTCGCAATCAGTTTAATAAATCTTGCAATCAACTCAAATATTGGCCCATAATTTAAAAATTCTTTCACTATCTGTATTATATAACTTTTGATAATCAGCATTCATTTATTTAGAGAATTTCAGAATATAGTGCTTATGACAAAATTAAAATGAATTGATATCCATAAACTAAAGATGTTGTCGTACACCGATTCCCATTGGATAGAATTAAAAAAATGATAGTTTAACATGACTATATATAAAAATATTTACATTCATCCTACGTCAAGAGCTATACAGATATTATTAACCGCCAAAAAATAGTATCGTACGAATAAGATGGTTCGTCTGGGTTTGTAAAACCCTGATCGCTTTCCAAGAATCAACGGAATATAAACAGTATTGAAAGAAATTCCCTGTAAATGCGGCAAATTTTTCAATGAGCACATCAAATGATATGCGATCAAAATTTAATATCAAATTAAATGTAGTATTCATAATCTATTACTTCCTATTTTAAAACGTTATCCTTCTCCTTTCGTAATCTCAATCGGTATTTTAATAAAAATACTGTCGCATGATATTACCTACAGTTGGTCTTGAGAAAATGCAATTGAAATGAAATTTCAAAGATGTAACTAATGAAAGGTTCATCAATCATTTTCTGATGAAAATTAAATTGCGGGGCAACTTTTATTAATCTGTTTGCAAGGGTTATTAAGTTGATCGATAAACCTTATAATTTAGATTGCGATCAAACTTTGTGTAATAACATTTAAGAGACATTGGTATTTTTGTTGCATCGTGCACGAAATTGCAACAGTTTTGCTTGTGCCTGAATTAGAAAACTCCGAACTCTCTACTTGATAAAACTCGAAAGTACACGATGAACGATTAAAGGTCATTTTTAATCACTGCACTGAAAGAAAATCATATAAGTCAATATCAAGTAGATAGTAAGTGGGTTTGTCGAAAATTAAGAGTATACAATTATAATATGTGTGTAGGGAACAGGAGCGACTAGAAAATAATGCCACACCCAAATGATTGTGGAATGCCATTTAAATAATGATACTCTTGACTATAATATTCTTACACAAATTGTGAAAAGACAAATCCTATGTTTTTATAGAATCAAAAGCTACATAACAAAAAACATCATCGGATTTCCGTAATCAGAATTAAATAAACGTAATCATATTTTGTTTTGCGGCTACAAATTAGCGGCGATCATATCTTAACATATACGATAAATATATAACTTGTTTTCAGTCTATTCGTTAAAAATGACAATGAAAATAGTCGAAAGAGTAATTAACGTGTGATCGCGAAAGGTTCCGTAATAAATCAATGTTTTATAGTATCCACATTATCAGTGTCTGAATATGTCTGCACACTATCTCGCATCAAACGAATACTATCAGCTGTTATGTCATATTGGTAAATATATTATTGTATTTAACGATTTGTCACGACTTGCGGTCAAAATATATACACAATTACACGTAATAAATATAATTACGCGAAATTTTCATGATATCCAATCAATGCTAATAGCATGTAATTGCTCGTGCACAAAGGTATAGTAGTTGTAAATACACTTCAGTTTATCAAAAATGGAATGAAAAATGTGTATTTATTGTGTTTCATTGCAATGTTAATTTAAATAAAGCATTCGAATATTAACGACCTGTAACGAAGCCATCTGTATTTGAGATAAGAGGCTATAAGATGATGTTATTCCATGTTTTAAGAATAATTCACCACTTTTAGATACATTCAAAGAAAATTAAGTTACACAAATTTACCAAAAAGAACAATATGGATAATCTTGTGATACTCTGAGCGTGCTCATAGTCAAACGTAATCGGTCTTATATGCGCACGTCAATGATCTTTTTAATACTCACGAATAACATCTTAGCAAAAGTGTTCATATACAGTGTTTAGAAATATGAATCGTCCTAAGTAGTCATAAAAACGACATCAAGCATGAGCTTATTTCGGATTAACAATTATCTAATCAGTAATATAGTCTTGACTCCATCCCGAGATTAGCATTAAAGAATAGTCTGCGACATAAGCTAAATGGTTTTTCACCATAGTCGAGGGTTAATTTAACATAGAAATCGTATTTCGACTTTTTGTGTTACTCGCTGATCATAATCTGATTTTATAACGCTTGTAATATTTCTTTGATATATTAGAGACATGTATAAGCGCTAACAAACCAAGGTAAATTGGTCTTGAAATTCTCTGAAAAACCGACAACAATCGTGGTTTGTCCGTAATCGTTAATTTATTATCCGAAAAACAACATAAAGATCAAAGAATTTAGAATAAATCCCTATTGTTTACGACTAACAATAATGATATTATTATTCTTTATAAAACACATTCAGTAATACGGCATGTAGTAAATAGAGGCTAGTCATTAATTCTCATCTAGACTCGTATTTCATGAACAGGGCAAGAAATAACCACGTAATATTTGGCGTTTAATACGTTATTTGTTTTGTTAACATTAAAGTCGACAGCTCTCGGATCAGGTTCGGTAGAAATGTCAGACATGGGTAGGTAGTTTGTTATTTAGAATCGTCACTCTGTTCGCAAAATGCAAATAATGAACAGCCATACCTAAGCAAATGGTTTTTGACTGTCAGAGCATTTTTACTACAATTTATCTGTTCACGATCCAAACAGTCTTTTCGCTGGAATACGACAATAAGTATTTTTGGAATTCCATAATGGAGACGACACTTTGTTTATAAATCGCCCATTTATCTGATTTTATTTTATTCCATAGGGCTAGAACGCTTGAATAAACGAAAAAATCCAGCTCTTTTACTCGATTGGGATAGGGTATGAATGCTATACATTTAGGACTCGAACCAATCGGGCATGTTCGTTTATATAAATTTAGTTAGCTTTTAATGTGTTTCTTTTTTTGTCTTTTTAAAGATTTACTTCATGTTATCGGATAAACTTCATAAAGTAATGAATGTCGATAGCTTAATTCAATGTGAGAATCTATTCACTGTTAAGCTATGACCACCTCTGGACAGCTAGTATTTCGTATTTCAATATACCTACTATCGGTATGATTCGATAGATAAATATCTTTCTCGAGTATATGTACTCTTGTTACTTTATCCTATCTACTATACTACAGGTACTTCGATTCATTCTAAATTGTACCATTAAAGGTATCATTTTTAATCCAACAAAGTTCTCATCATATGATATCATATTAAATTTTTAATGTCCAGTAATTCTGAACCAATTAGACCAATGTAATTAAAAGTCTTTGTCATTGAACCATCCTTAATCATTGAAAAAATCATTAATTGTATAGAAAAATAACTCAAGTTTTTGGCGTCGATATTTTTCGGTTTACATTTGGTATTTTTGAGATATTTTAGGTAATAGCTTTAGACATCATCTTGAATAGCCACCTGATTTTCTACCAGCTAAGTGTAAGCAGGGCAATCATTTAGAAAGAATTTGCACGACTTGAAACTTTTCGATAGAATATTTGCTTTAATGTAACCTTTAAAAGTAGTATATAAAAAAAATAAATTTTTGTCGGTAGCTACTGTCGCAATGATTAGCTATGTTTTAACTCTGCCTATTTTCTTAAGCAAAAAATCATACGATATACTGAGTTGCTGTATTTTGGGTATAGAAAACTATAATTTTAATAAAAGGGTCCTATTTTGACACAAGTTTGAATATATCTAGTAAATTGATGGCGAGGCTAGACGCGTTGTTTATATTAAATGGTTTTAAATGTTTTAATTCGGTGATTTTAGATCCTATTGAAGAGAGTCTCGTGGTTAATATTAAGAAAATCTTTATTTAGATTATAGACATGGTACTTTGCCATCAATAGAATAAATCTGATTTCTTGCTTTTATTTAGGAGTGATCTCTTAAATTGTATATATTGACTCCTATAAACGGCGTTTTTATGACAAATGCTATCCCATAAATATGAATAAATTGTACCTGTTTTTTTTGTATAATATAACTTTACTGTTCCAATAATTAAGTAAGAACCTCGAATTACAGGATAAATTCGGGCTGAAACATAAATTGCCAATGATTTGAAAATTTTTGTTAATAATTCACTCGTGTCACCAGTTACATCCATGTGTCGTGTATGTCCTTCCAATACATCATTCATGGTGTAAAGATAAATAAAAAAACTACAGTGAAGCAATTCCGATAACAGTTAAGATGCTGGCTTATAAACAATTACTGCCTGAACATGGACGAAATTGAAAATCAGGGTCAACAGCTTTATCAATTTGATAAAAATAGATAGAGTCCACTTTATGGTGGCGTCAATTTGAAATATACTATGGTACAAATATCGTCTGTGTATGTTATTTTTTTCAAGAAATTTATTTATTTTGATACATAACTGTTTCGATTCAGGTCATGATTCTGTCTAAAGGACACCATAATAATTTGTCACCATAGAATAAACCGTTCAGAATATGGTTGATGACGTGAACAGGACATAATGTTTTAAATTTATTCATTTGACCACCGTAGCAACAGTTTATCTTGTCACATATACTACACACTTTGCTGTCGATAATGTGCCCGCAATGAAACTGTCCGTAGTAATTCTTCTAGAAGTTATAAAACTCAAAAATGGTTCAGAAAAGATTTAAAGTACGTCTAGAGAGTTATACTTGAGAAAGAATGCACCCGATCGAGAAATATTATGTGTCGCTAACGATATCACTATGATGGTAATTAAAGTCCCAATGTTGTTTATTGAGTTTTATCAAGAAGATAATTTCCATCTCTCATTGACAGCCTAAATTTTATCAACTCTTATTCAAATTTATGGTCTTCGTGATTTATTTTTAGACGAGGGTGATCTTCAAAAACTTTGTACTAATCTTTACCATATGTAGGCAAAACAGAGATTTTTAATATAACTAATGTGAAGCTGTCATAAATATTATTTCCTGAATTCAAAAAACGTCAAGGCTTTCCCAAATAACTCTCATCCAGTACTTTTTATGATACTAAATTAACGGTTGTCTCGTAATTTACAAAATTTATATTATTGCTATTTGACACCAGATACAATCGCGCAAGTTGTAATTTTAATGCATAACGCTATAAATGGAGAAATTCTCTCTGTTGGATTACAGTTATCCGATGTAACGCGGGGTCTTTTTGATAATAACTATTTTGATTTTGATTATCAGGGACAAAAAATGGGCTGTTAAATTTTTGAGGTTCAAGTAATCATAAAATGTAAGAGAATAACTTTTTTGATTAGTAACGAAGATCGGCGAAATTTCTTACTAAGAACTAATTTATATATAGGACAATTGTAAAAACACACGTTTCTTCATCGATATTTGATAGATAATATCAAATTTTAACACCCCATGAGTGACATGTATTATCAGGCATCAACCAAGAAGGTTTTCATAACTTGTTGGATACTTTCAATCAGGGGTGGTGGTCATGACACAAGCATGTATTAAAACCGTATCAAAGTACATTGTATTTGGATTATCCCAGAAAACATACGGATTGTCGTTATATTATACAATAACACTGTCAAAGTTAACTCATAGTCCGTTGTAAGTTGTGAGGCAAGATTTACTATGCATGGGCGGTGTTTGGTTACTAATTACGTAATCGTAAATAAGATTAAATGAATGGATAATAAAACTACGTACGATGTAGTATCACCAACTAAAGTAATGCCTAATAAACAAACGACTGACATTAATTACAATTATTAATACCAATCTATTCTAGGTTTTTACACAATTATTCAATACCCGCAAGTGCTAAATATAACTTGCAGTTATTGAAGCAGTTTTGAAGTGTGATGAACGAGATATAGCTCCTTGACGATATGTTGATGATTTTAATCTTTGTTTAAGGTTGGTTCAGATAATCCTATTAATAATAATTCTATTACGAGATCTTTAGTACATCGAATTGTGTATACGGCTTATGGGATTGTATTAACATTATACCAATTTACGATTAACCTGACCATTATTTTCTATTCTTTGCTTTAAATGTGAGTAACAATTTTATTATAAAAGATGATTTATCAAGAATATGGATTTGAATCAGTTGCAGATTAAAATATAATCAAAAATAAGAATAATACCGGTGATAATATGAGGAGATTATGCTCATTAATGCGCAGCCGAGCCGCTCATATTTTTCAATTCCGAGTTATTAGGTTAAGGTATTTACCATGATTTCTCATTCTATTTTCTTAACAAATAGATCCTGAAAAGCCTGAACTCAGATAATAATGACTAATATTATTGGGAATTATCCGTGCATGCTCTATGAATCTAAAGGTTCCGTTTTTGGAAAGTTGATTAGAATATCGATCGATAATTTTCGGATTGTTTTTATATCATTTTAATAACTGATATCTACATTAATTTCTCATAATGAATTCCTAATGAATAGATTTTAAACAACGAGAAACAAGAATATAGATATGAGCTTTGTTGGGATATATAACGCAGCCTGAAGTGTAAAGACGTGGTTTATTGAAGAAATAATTAGGTTGTCCTTCGGTATATGTCGGTATGATTATATCTGTTTTAATAACTGTTCAGGGTTATTCAACATATTTTTCTCATTCGGTTTTCTAAAACAAACAGATTATAAACGGTGCTAATTCAGGTGATAGAATGGAACTATGTTATGAGTATCCACAAAAATATGATGTATTCCGGTACCGTTTTAACACTATTAATTAGGTTATCATTCGGTAGTTGTCGATTAGATATAATTTTGTTCATCACCAATTATTTTTAGGGTTATTCCCTGTATTTCTCAAACTGTTTTCCTAACAGCTAGGTTTCGACATTTATTACTCTCAGAAAGCATATGATAATAGTATGTGGCATATCTACGTACATATGAGGCCGAAACGTAGCGTTTATAAAATGAAATCATGTTACCGATCGTTACTTTTCGGAAAGAGTAGATCTTTTTGAATAATTGATTTTTAAAAGGTGTACCTTAAACCACGAAAACAATTTTTGCTTTCTGTGTGAATGCTAGTATCCCTTATGCATCGAATATTGATCATTGGGAGCCAATTTATTCATTTTTGATTGCTTTTAACTGGTTTCGAGTCGGATCGGTTAATTTTTGAGCTAAATAGTTTATCTATGTTCATACTACAAACCACCAGTCTTTAGTATCGACGGTTTATTCTATCCATTAGAGCTGACATAATGATTGAATACCGCTTGTTTCTTGTTTTTTATGAATAGGCGTTTTCAAAATATGTTGAATGCCGTAGTATCGTCTTAAGTTGTTCCACTAGCCTGTTGATGATGTTGAATGGATGTCGGTGTGCTTCAGATATTTCCGTGTGATTTACTCTATACCCCATGATAAAGCATGTTTCATGATATTTATTTTGAAACAACCAGTAGTTGTTTGACGTACAGTTGTATAGCGTTACACAAATCATAGATCAAATCATTTTTAGTGTTTCTTTTGACTATATTTTTCGATTGTTTTTATATAAATTCATGCTTCTTTCGTGGGTGGCTTTCACTATATGAGTGTACTCCTAGGAGCTACAAAGTTCTCTGAAAACCTATAATCGTTGATTGTTTACAGTTTAGAAACATCTGCTGTGTTGGATAGATTTCCTTTGTACATTTATAATTTGCTTTTTATGAAGCTTGTAGGTTTTTATGGGAACACGTCTACGTTATAATAAAAGAACGCTATATGATAACACTCATTCAACATAAATTTGATTATTTAGTTATCGGAAACGATGTTTTTGATGGCCGCAAACAATTTCTTAACTAACCACCACCTAGATGCCATTGTGCCTATTGTATATTAGTACAAGCATGTTAATCATTGGGAGACTAGACATTTGCTGATTATTTGCATTCCGCAAAATACAGCAATCAAAACATGTTACAAAAGCCGACATAAATAAAAAATATTTCCCACGATTGCGCGATTTCGTAATAAACGAGGAAGAACGAAAATTGACGACGATTGTGATGATTCATCTTGGAGTATAGGATTGATCATATTCACTAAACCGAAGGTTGATTGATAAATCAAATCGTTTTATCATCGCGTTTACATTACATATTTTGAAATGAAATGGTGTATACTGCTCAATGAGATACAATGTCATTTACGACTGTTATTTGACTGAAAATTGTATTTTTGAGTGGAGCCATTTAATGACTACTGGGTCAATGTCTGAATATTGATTCCATTGTAAATGGTCGTGACGTGCTCTAGATTTTGCAGTATGATAATGCTTGTACAATAGGCTGTTATGGGCGAAAAAACAGATACTTTAGATTCATATTAGGTAGAAGAAATGTTTCTTAGACCAATTGTTTTAATTGCTAATTCCAATGCGGATTACGGTCTTAGTCGCCAAATAAACAATATCGCAATCCGGATTTAGTTTGTGGCACCTTTGTTTGTTTTGTGCATATGTTTGATTTTTGCGCGTGCGTTTAAAAGACTTGTAGTATGTATATTTCTGATCATGTGGTGTTTTTGCCAGACGAAATAATTCGCTGTGGGCTACACTATCGATTTCATCACGACGACGCACATTGAGGTCATTTTTGATTGTGTTTTCCCTACTCTAACTACTAATTCACATTCAGCTTTGACATAATTGGGGTGGTTGCAAAAAATATGTGAGCGAACAATAACAGGACAAATGTGTATTGTGCGATAAAAAGTATTTGAGGGCTGCCATCCAATATCATCTTATTCCAAACATTTTCTGTGTTGAAGTAGCTGGATCAAAGCTTGTTTTTTTAACAATTAAGCCATTTGTGATTTATGGCGATTAAACGAGAGACAACAATCAACAAAATGTCGATAATGCTCGAAAACAAGTAATGATGCTGTCTTTAGTGTGAGTCTGTCCCATACTTATGGTAGATACCAGGCCTCTATAATAAAAAAGTTCATCATCGTGTGTAGAACTAACTAGTTATATGAATAAAACTCATCGAGGCGCATTCGTCGCTTTATTAACGATTTATAATGTAAATTGATTTATTGTGCAGCCTCAAAGTATTTCCTCTCGATTATATCGGACAGATATCTAATTAAAGGTGATGACCCCATTAATCTATTGTTTTCACGTCACCCAGGGCGTAACGTTTATAATCCGATGACATAAATCTTAACATCATTTTTTAACAGTTCAACTAGCGCTGTAAGCGATTGCGGGAAGTCAGTTCTATCATCATTCTTAATCTAATAATCAAAACTCGTCTGCGAGAAGTTCAGCGACACCTTAATATTTATTTTAAGTCTTAAGAAATGTTCCTGCATCCGATTGTTTTTAGGCTACTTCCAAAACAGATTATGGCTTTTATCGCCAAATAACAAGTATCGCAATCTGGATTTTGATTTACACACCTTTGTTTGTTTAGTGTATTTGCTCGTTCGTAACATACGCAAAAATGATTTTGTCTATTTAAATGCCGTAATAAGCCGATACTTTTCGAGTATGCTTACTCACAGAGCGCAACACTTTGTATTTCATCACGATAACGCAGACATAAGTCATGTTGGATATTGTTAGCCCTCATACTTATTTATATTCACCATGAGCCTGTACATAAAGATGTCGGTTGCAAAACAAAATGTTAGAACAACAACAGGACAAATGACTATTCGCGCGATAAAACGAATATCATGGCTACCAGCCTATATCTACATATTTCAAACGTTTTTTTGTTAAACTTACGTGTTCACAGTTTTTTTTTTCTACCATTTAAGCCCTTGGCGATTCATGGCGATTAAACAGTAGAAAACAATCAAAAAATTCATTATAATTCAAGAAAAGTAGGTCATGATGCTGTTACTGCTCAACGTAGGCCATTGGCCTTTATGGATTCCATTTCTCTCTGATTAAAAAGTTAAGAACCTAGTCAAGAACTAACTGGTTATGATTCAAACTATTTGAGGACGCATATATCGCGTTACAATCGATTTATATGTGTATTGATGAATATTGCTTGATAGCAAAATGTTTACTGGCGATTATATCCGATAGATATTGAAGTAAGTTGATGATGCCATTAATCTACTGTTTTCACATTATGCGTGGTGTAACTGTAATAATCCAATGAAAGAAACGTTTACTTCATTTTTATTAAGTTCTGTCCGCGTTTTGACAGATTTTGATAAGTCAACCCTATCAGCATCCTTAATCGGATTATCCAAAGGCGTCTGCGCGGTAACCAGCTACTCTGATTTTCATTTTAGGTAAAAAAATGTTTAACCAAGCACCCACTGTTTTGGATGCTAATCCTGAGACGGATCATGGTTATATCACTTAATAACACGTATCAGGATATGGATTTTGATTAGCACACCTTGTTTGTTTAGTGCACCTTCGAGCCTATGCGCGCGCGCGAGATGAGACTTGCACACCTCATATCTCCTAACAAGCTGATACTTGGCCAGTATGCTTCACTGGTTGCGCTCTCGTATTTCAATTTCATAACTAACACCAACACCATTGCCTTTTTTGATTCTGTTTACCTTACTCTTATTGAAATTTCACCATAAGCCATGACATAATGACGGTGGTTGCAAAAATATGTTGGCAAACAACAGGACAAATGTATATTGTACAATAAACAGTACTTCAAGGATGTTAGCCCATGTATATACATTTCAAATATTTGTTTTATGTTTATACTGAGTTATCAAAGTATATTTTCTTACACTAAGCCTCTGGTGATCTTTCTCCATGAAACACGAGACAACAATCAACAAAATCTTGATATTGCTCGAAAACAAGTATTAACGTTGTCAATACGCTCAGTCCGTCATTTCTTTACCGTGGATTAAATATATATGATCAAAATGTTCATAAATAGTCTAGAATTAACTAGTTATATGATAAAAAGTCATCGACGAAGCATTCATCCCGTTACAAACTATTTTAATGTGAATTGATTAATATTGCTTAAAAGCAAAATGTTTACTAGCGATTATATCCGATAGATATCGAAGTAAGTTGATGATGCCATTAATCTACTGTTTTCACATTATGCGTGGTGTAACCTAAATAATCCAATGAAAGAAACGTTAACTTCATTTCTTTTGGGTTCTGCAAAGGTTTTGACTGGTTTTGACAGGTCAACCCTTCCAGCATCCTAAATCAGATTACCCAAACGCGTCTGCGCTGTAAACAGCTATTTTGATTTTCATTTTAGGTAAAAGAATTGTTTAATCAAGCACCCTATGTTTTGGGTGCTAATCCTGAGACGGATCACGGTTATATCACTTAATAACACGTATCATAATAATGATTTTGGATTAGCACACCTTGTTTGTTTAGTGCACCTTCGAGCCTATGCGCGCGCGCGAGATGAGACTTGCTCTATCACTATCTCTGATTGGGCTTAGCTTTTGTCAGTCTGCCTCACTCGCTCAGCGCTACAATTTCTATTCCATCACAACGACGCCCACCGAGGCCATTTTTGATTCTGCTTACCCTACTCTTACTGCTAATCCACTAACCGCCTCATCTCGATACAGATGATATTATTGGATCACGATTGGCATGGTCCACAATGCACTATTTCCTCTTCTGGTCGCATCTTTTTGGGCACTTTTATATCCAGGATTATCTGTGGTAGAACGGGGTCTTATTTCGACCACCTAAGTGCTCACGGAGAGGCACACCACAAAATGTTGCAATTACAGATGATTTATTTTAAATGGTGTACCCAAAACACCAATGATAACTATTTGATGACAATTTGTTAGAATGTGACCCCACATCTACCATTTACAATCTTTGTATATCTAGATCATTTCGACTGACTGAAGGTAGTAACACGATTACAACGAATCAGTGCTCGATTATCACATATCAATATTTCAATAGAAATAAAAGTGCGGGACGGGCTTGCTTTCGATGGAACTCGAAAGTATTATCCATTGACTCCGAACCCCAATACAAAGATATTAGTTATGCGTGCTGTGAGTGCGCGAGTTTATCCACTCATCTTAAAAGACAGTGTCAATTAGCAGGTATAATAACTCTTATTTACAGATGCAGGGCAAGCCAATTTTTAAGCTTGAGAATTCGTAAAAATAGAACAATTTCTTCTAAAGTTAACCAGGTAAAGATTCTCTGCTCTAAGTGCGAGCGTATTCTCAAGTTTTTATTTAATATTTTTAAACAACTATTTTAGGCCATCTCAGCGGCTTTTACGAATATTAAAAAACAACTTTGATCATTGGATTAGTGAGTCGACGTGCAAACCTCAAAAGTATCGTAGTGTTAACCTTTTTATAAGTTTGAAATAACCTATTTTAAACAATAGAAATTGGGAAAGGAATACGGCGTATTTTCTCCTCCCTTTTTCAAATCATATTTAATATGAGCTCTTCTCGAAATTAATTTAAAAAGATAATTAATTTATTTCAATCGAAATAAACGGGAGTTTCATGATAAATTAATGGGGTGTTTTGAAGGATATATTTACAAACATACCCAAAAATAGGAAATTCTGAATGAATCCACTGGAATTTCGGAACAGGAAAGGTGTAATAATAAATCAGCATAATTTATCAATATATGCTTAAAAATAATTTTTTTTGCAAAGATAAATGAATTACATGAATTATTCTTAAATACCAAATTATATATCTATTTTTGCATAAACGTAGAAAACTACATATCGCACAAAAAAATATTCGTTAGTTAAGTGACTAATTTTTGTTATATTTGTAAAATATTTCATATCTGTATTAATCAAGCATCCTTTTTACAAAATTATTATACGATAATACTTAATTTTTAGCATTTATAATGATTTCTCATTGGTATACGCTAGTTTAATATAATTTTTTTGTTCTTTGTGGTGCGTAACGGTCTAATGATATATTTAAGTTGCTGAATAAATTCAATACTATATTTAATATATATGTACATGCCATATATATTGTTAAAATTGTAATATGATTTATTTTAGAATTATTTCGAAGTCAGTAAATATTAGTAAATGATGTTATATATTGATATAAAATCGCATATCTGCGAATTTTATGAATTTTGCAATCATTTTATTTATAAATATAAAATGAATTAAAACGATCTTTTTATGAAAATTTCAGAAACATAAAATTAATATTATTTCTGGTCTAATCGTACAGCCTCAAACAGTTTACCATCAAATATTTATTCAAAAGAAAATCCAATATTTTTTTGATCTCCACACGATGTGGAAATAGTTAAAATCCATCCATTAAGGTTTTCATTAAATTTTATTATCTCGGTTATAATAAATCGTCAAAAAAACTTCATTCGACGACGAATAACTGTTATTCATGGTTCTTTTTCGTAATTTGTTTTTATCAAGACTGTATTTTACTATGAATATTTTCAGCTTTGTTTTTCAGAAGCAATATATTTTTAAATATTATGATTGTCTGAATTTGTAATTTTAGAAGAATTCTGAAATAATCCGATTTTTTTTTAACCAACAGATATAAAGAATCTATATGTGAAAAAAATATTTATACTTATAAATATAGATAAAAATATTTTTAACAATTCATGCACACTTAGTTAAATTAATGAAATAATCAGAAGCAATTGCATCAGCGCAAATCAAGCGCCATCGATTGAATTTTTAGATTTTGATTAAATAAGATGTATTATATTATTGTAAATATATATTTATTCAATAAACTCTAAAATATTCCTTCTCTAACTGTCATCGTTAGCAAAGAAAAGCATTGTATGATACTGTAAATCTCGCGATATAGAAATTGAGATTTATGTGTCTGGTTAAAATTCAAATATTCGTGAATCCAATATTTTTGTGTCATATAATTATTTGATAATTTTAATATTCATTAATTAATTTAAAAGTCTAATTAATCTAAATATATTGGATTATAATTTATAAGTTTAAAAACCATTTATTATTTTATAAAAGTAGTTAAGCCCTGTCTCTATTTCTAGAGATAAATGCTGTTTGATTAACAGCCTTTTGAGGGTTGAGGCATGAGAGTGACTTATTAGAATGTGTGATCCTTCGCTATGGTAATCGGTGTGTACAGCAGTGAAACTATCCGTTATATCCTTAAGTATATTGTCGCGAATTCACATCATCGAAAACTAGATCGATGTTACGTACTTATTATAATGTACAGTGCAGTTTATCACACATCTACAGACCGAGGTAAAAAATGAATTTAGGCCCTATTCAAGGTGTCAAATATCGTTAACTGATATATTTTAAGTGATAAATCCCTTTATCATTTAATTGATTATTTTTATAAATAAAATAATCATCATATGATTATCATCTGAATCGAGTATATACAGATTGATAATGCAGTTATCCGTATTTGCCCTCAAATTCTGAAAGTGTATTATGGTTTGAAAATATTATACTTTATCTTATACTATTCAGTTCTATCACGAAGATATCTGCAAATATCCAATCTTGTGTGGGATTATAAATGAAACGCGCGTTATTAAGTATAATAATAATGTATATATATATGTTATAGACTAAAATTTAAACAATCATTTTATAAAGCTGAACATATGTTCAAAAATATGAAGTTTCATCTGCTCAATTACTCACAAGTTGTTTTATATTTATCAAAAAATCGATTGATTATTTAATACATTTTGGTGATATGGGATATTTAATTTTTGGATATTTCTTTATTAATATTCATTAATTTACAATATATATATATTAGGGATATTATATAAAGGGTTGTCTATTTGATAGTGTATCAAAATTACACCGATATATCAAAGATATGCTACTTTACATCATTTCATTATTTGTGAATCACCGAATACCCAAGCAGGCTTCATCCAACGACAAATGATTACATTTCCAATATCTTTTGGAAACTACAATATTGGTAGGACTTGATGTATGTATATACTATTTCTTTTCTTTGTATTATTTTTATTAACTTTAGGAGAGAAGTTGCTCTTTTTTACGAAAATTACATTGATAAATTTATAATAGAAAATTCTGAATTAATTATCAAATTTTATGCATCAAGTAAATGAAATATTTTTGAGATTAAATGTAGTATTTTATATCCAGAAAATGAAATTGAAATCAGGAATTGCAAAATAATTTTTCGTACAAAATGAAATTCATATACCGAAGAATATTTGATAGGCAATAGGTTCAAATTCTATTGAAGAACAAAAATATTTTTCAAAATAATTCTGTTTTTATTGATATTGATGCCAAAAAGGATAAAGATATTCAAATATTTGTTTTAATATATATTATTGATTTTGGAAGTACTCACGAAACGTGTGAGTTGAATAATGAGGCCCTCAAAACAATATATGTCAATTTTAATTAAACAAATTTAATCTAACCATGTAGGAAAGACAAAAAAAATATCATGATCAGACACAAACAGATAGCACGCAAAATAATCAGGTAAGTATTTCAAATAGTAAGAGTAATATGATGCCAAAAAAGTATCAATGGCTTCTGATTGTTTTTATTTCAATCGTGTCTGTAATGCTATCAATCACAATTTTCATTAAACGGTTTTATGCCAGAAGATCTCTCAAAACAAGTAATTCAATACAGAACTGATATGCTTAAATTTTCAAGCTTAGAATTTTTTTGAAATTTTCTCAAATATTTTTTCATAATTAACATTTTAAGAGTAGTTAAATAATAAAAATTATCAATAAAGAAATACAGAAAAAATTGATGATCTAATCAATGTTATTTTAATAATTGAGATTGATATAAAAATAATAGTTTTTAAAGAATTAATATAAATGTATATATTTAGAAATGTACGGAGTTTATTTGTTAATTTCGTTTTTCATCAATTAAATTACGTTTTTCTCAGCTGAATTTAGATGACCAAACATTTTTAAAATTTTGAAATCTAATTTTGAATACAACTAAGCAATATATTATTTATTTTGAATAAATTCGTATTTTTAGACATATTCACAAGTTTTGATTTGATTGTATTAATCATCGCAAATGCTCGTATTATCATCTCTAGCCATTGTGTCATGTAGTGGAATATCTTGGTCTAGTTTTGGGAGGGTACCACGTTTTTGGGAACTTTTCCACTTTGAATAAAGCGAATCATTGGGGTATATTTAAGGTGAAATGGTTGTATATGGCCAATTACTTGACTATTCCTAGAAAACCTGTAAATATTTGTTGATGATTTGTAAAAGATTGCATCGTCAATAATGAGAATTCACCTTTTATACGTTTGAGTTTTTATTTGAATGTGTTGATAAATGTTTCCAAGATATGCTTAAAAACTTTAATTATACCGTCGACTGTTGATATTTTCATACACTTAACCATATCTCTTCATCACTAAAAACAGATATGTTTTTAAATATCGGATGTTTGGTATTCTCAGAACGTGTGTAGTGCTTTTTGGGAATGCCAATGCTTTTTTAAACCCATAGATCATAAAAAAAGACCTGAAAGGTTAGAATCGCCACATGATAACCTCTATTAAAAATCCATAAATATTAGAATATATATACATAGTACTTGTTTGGGTTCATTTGTCAATATTTATTGCTCTTAAATCTTTCTTCCATCAAATGCAGCTGCAGAAAAACCAAATAAAACTACAGATATACCAAACTGAATTGCAAACTGATGCTAAATACACAAACAATTCAAAATTGATTTACTGAAAAACCAAATTGACCTAAACATCCTGTAAGAAGATATTTTGTTTTCCAACATTTTTGGCTAATTCAATCCAAAGCTGAGAAATGCCATTTACATATTTACAAGTTATCAGATATTGGCAACTGCTTTAATCAAAATTGATAAATAAAATATACAACGATAATCGTCTATAAATAGGTTTGGTAATAAGAACAACTTATATACAAAATATCATTGTACTTGTTTTTATTAACTTTGACGATATTTGTATAAAAAGGGGTATCACTTGCAAGATATTAATAAACATGAACGTCTATTCTAAATGCAGTATCATCATAAATAGTATTTTCTCTCTCAGATTTTTCTTCAGATTCGTGTAAAGCAAACATATAAGCACAAAATTGATGCATGTTTTTTTTAATAAATTTCGAACAGTATTCTGGGCCATACTTTACCAAGCAAAATTAATCACAATAACAACTGATGAGTTATATTCTCTTTTTTACATTGTTTCGTTTATTGTGAAATTTGTGTACTCAGTTATTATGAATACTTTCTTATAACATCCAAGCGATGACAAATAACTTATTCCTGATATATCAAATTTTTGCAAATTTTTGTCCTCTGTACTAGGATCATTACTATTTTCAACTGATAATATGTATCTATAACAAGATCGGTTCTGTTACCATTTGACTTATTTTAATATAGAGGGTTTTCAGTTGAATTTTGATGGTTTTCGGTTAAATTTCGTTTTTGTAATCTCAGATTAGCGAAATATTGGTTAAATTTCGATCGCTTCCGGTTAAATTTCGTTCTTCTAAAAAAAAGTTGAAAATTAAAAAATATAACTCATCTATGCTTTAAGAAAATCTTTTTAGATGATAATTTCATCTATTAATTATATATGAATAAACGTATTAATGTTTCTTTATTTACCGTGGGAGTCAGATATTTCTCAAAGAAATTTTGAAATCCTCATCAAGAAGATCTCAGATATGTTTTATATATATGGAGTCAATTTTATGGGTGTATTCCACCACTCTTGTTATTCTCGAAACTTGCACCTTTTCGAAACTTGTGGAGAATACTACACATAGTCGATCTAGTTAAATTGTCTAAATTAGATATTGTTGCTATCGAGCGGGCAGCCTCATGAATTGCTACAAATATGGTTCGTATACCTTCATAGATTGTATCGCAGGTTCAGTGACAATAACTGGATTTATCTTTTCGACATCTAAATATTTCAAAATTCATTTTTTTGTTGAAATTGTAAATCGTTGGTATGAATGATATGTCCATTTTCAAAACGTAGAAATTTATCCGAAAACCCTGTAAAAACATATCAGAGATCTTCTTGATGAGGATTTCTAAATTTTTTGTGAGAAATATCTTACTGCCACGGTTGATACAGAAACATTAAAAAGTTTATTCATCTATCATTTAACAATGAAATAATTACCTAAACCAATTTTGTTAAAACTTCGATGAGTTTTATTTGTTAATTTTCTACTTTTTTTTTAAAGAACGAAATTGAACCGAAAACCCTGTAAATCAATTAATAAATTATTTAAGACTAAAATTCCATATATTTTTAACATATATATTCAATTCATGTTTTGAAATCCAAAAATTTTCATTTGCTGATATAATGGTAGATGAAGGAATTTCTTAAATCTACTGATCTATATATTAAAATTATATACGGTGGAAGTTTCTGACCATTAGAGTGGGGAAAGGGGGGGGGGGATTATAATACTCCAGTGAAATAACTTTTCCATGCACACATCGTTTACATATTGACATAAATTTATTGAATATGTGAATTTTATTGTCCTTCGAAGCATACAACAACTTCATTTTGTTATAGGGATATGATCAAAATAGATTTTTGTGATGTAAGAATCCACATATATTATAAAAATGTATTTATTTTCTCTAAATCATTAGGTAGATGTTGTCCGACGGATATCACCGAACTAATCACATCTATATTTAACTAAATATCATCATATGTCAATTTTCAAGAACGTTTTGAATTGGATATTTTCTGCATCATCATAAAGATTAACCTGTTCATGTATTCCAAAAACACATAATTACAAGACATTACTTCGCTGTCATCAATCTAATCTAAGATTATTATTTCATTCTTTGACCAAGCTGGTTATCGCTGATTTTTAAGTAGGTTTTTAGTAAAAATTTTATTTCGGCACGTTTTTAGTTTCGTGACACCTCTGAATTCTACATTTAACCACGCATTACTTTATTAGTTTCTCTTTACTCAATGTATATTTGGCGAAGTCCTTAATTATGATGTACACTCAAAGTCTTGAAAATTTTCGTAGTGTTTCATTTTTGATATTGTCAAAACGAAATACAAGATTTAAAAAATGGTGCGGCTTATAGCAAGGTGGCACTTATAAAAATGAATGATGATGCTAAACGTGAATGCGGATTATATCGGACAAAGTGGGTAATATTTGATGTTACAGTGATATATATGGTATCAGTCTGCTGATCGAAATTTCGAATCTCCGAAGTATTGCGCTAAATATGCTAACATTCTAAAAAAAGCTCTTCTCATTGCGTGCAAAGGGCAGTTAAACTCAAATATTTAACCTTAAAATCAAGGTAAGAGGATATCTCGATAACTAATGCATTTTATGTATATAACTGACGATATTATCAGCACATGAAAAGTCAAAAACCAACTTGGAATTTCATGCTGATGTCATGGGATCTGACACATAGTATATATTTAGCTCTTGAATGACATAAACGCGTTTTTAAATAATGTGTAACAGTAGAATGCTAAAGAATCTATACCATCAATTGTATTATTGTCATCATGCTAGATTAAACAAAATTTATTTTTGCGCTGAAAATCACGTTATTAATTATCAAAAGGTGGAAATATATAGAATATTATGGGTGTATAATTTACAATAAAACTCCACAAAATATCCAGAGGTCGAATACATATAATACACGCGATAAACTTTTTAAAAATATTAGAAATTTTGTTCTGTAATGATGCAGCTTTTAGAGAAAGGAAACAAACAAATTTATCTGCTCAATCTGCAGTAAAGGCTAATATCGATATATATCGCAACTCGAATCTGAATACTCTCCTACACATATATTCATATTAGAGTATAACTTGTCCTGAATATCTTTAACAGAAAAACATAGAATCATATTCATATTTACAACATAAATGAAACCACTTTAGAAAATTTATGATGTAGATAATTTTAAGCTCTAGGTTTTTAGATCAGGCATGCTTGTTACAGTATATAATTGGAGTATATTATTTTGAGATGCGATATATAAGTAGAGATATTTTCATTTGCTAATTATTACAAGAATTCTTATATAAAGAACAGCCAAAATAATCACGAGTATTAGTGATCCATAATTAATGTTTTGACCGAAACTTTAAATACAAAATCAGTCATATGTCGATTGAAATTCCAAAAATTCTTAGGTGATCCTCGTTACCCTTATTTTTAACATGGATCTCGAAGTCAATGAATATATATTTAATGCCCAAACTCTTAAAAAAATCTTTATTCGATGTCAAATATTACGAAATTTAGAACAAACTTTTTTCAGATAAATTTACTTTGTTACAATATCTACATGATTTTTTGAAAATATTGATCACTTGCCTTGAGATATTGACACTTTAGAAGTATATCGACGTTCATTGGAGTACAAAATTATGTAAAAATTGGCGCATGATAATATTTTGTATGCCCATTTCACAAAATTTGCCTTTTATCAATCAACTAATTGGATTACCTATTTAATGCATAAGATTATATTAAATACAAATAAAAAGTCTCAGACTAATAAATTTATAAAATGGGCCCGATTTATGAATGATGTTATAAAAGGATTAATTGTTGGATTGGTTCGGAAATAATAACCATATTAAGCAATTATGATTTAATAATAAATCTCGAGATAAGTTGAATCTATACATTAAATCAATGGTATAAATGGGAAGTATAAAAAGATTTGGTGAGTTTCTGTTGGACTAGAAACAAAAATGATTAGATATTAATGACAAGTGTTAAATGACAACCGTCCAATCGAAATATAGATTTATAAAATGATTTAATTTTGAAACATGCGCAATATCATCAATACAGTGATACAATAGTTAATCATTATATAATTGATTATTAAAGTTAATATAGATTTTCAAACTTTAAGGTTAAAACAATTGTAGTCAAACATACGGCTGTATCGGTATACCGTATGGATTTATTTTTATAATATCAGATAAAATTGTAAATATTGATTTGTGAATTGGCTTTATCTAGTCAAATATAGCTAGAAGACTAACAATAAGATAATATTCGCACAATGAACAACAAAAAAAAGGATGAAAGCAATCTCAACGATTCTTAATTAAATGAACACGAAATGCGTAAAAGAATGAAAATGAGGATTTACTGATTACATCTCAATTTGGAGACTTACAACTGTTTTCCCAATAAATATACATAGACAGATATATAAATAATACTCCCGTCCTCAGCCTCACCTTTATACACAAATTATATATTAATCAATATAATATGTTTTAAATATCTCAGTGTTTATTTCAATTCGTATATAATGTAAATAATCTTAATAATTAATTTTGGAAAGTGTAGAAACAAATTACTTTGGATATTTACAATTATTAAGAAATATACAAAGATGAAGTTTCATTGCATATGAGGGCATAAAATGCCTTAATTGCGTATAAGACTCATGAAATTCTAATAGTAGAAACAAGTTATCGCATTTTCATATTATTACAATTAAAGAAAGAAAAACATTCGAAAATATTAATAAGAGTTAAAGTTGACTACTTAGAAAGGATATCATAAATATTTTACCATTTCAGATGTTTCAGAAAAAAAAACTCAAATAAAAGGGGTGCATTTATATTTTAAGGATAGAATAGGTCCAATATAATTAGAAATACCACGCATCTAGACACATAATTTTGTTGGGACGGCAAGATGAACACATACATCCAAAAACTTGGATATTACATGATTAAAATGGGCATAATGTCATTCAATATTATGTCAAATATAGATATTTTTATTTGTAAACAAATTGTTTGTATATCTCCAATATACTGATTTGAAAATGGCTAAGAATATTGATTATTAGACGATAACACAAACTAGTTTTACTTAACAAAGAAAAGAATTTTATGGGATAGAAAACAGTTTTAAATATTAAAAATGACTGTAATTAATTGATGAAAATAAATACAAATAATCAAACGAAAATGGGCGCACCCTTGAGTATTACTATGGTCAGAACGATCGATTTACTAATATGTATTAAATATCTTAATTCGAGAAAGTAACTCTGGGCATATTATACTGAGCTCTTAATCATCTAAGATTATTAGTATTAGTAACTGTCATAAACCGATTTAGAATATTGACAGATTCAGGGATTTAAAAAAGTTCAAATATATTTAATGAGATTATCCTAATTGTCAGATCGAAATGGCTTGTTTACGATTGATATCTTCAATGTACTTCATTGATTCTCAACCAGATTCAAAAATCCAATAGATCAGTACTGGGACTACATTTTTTTAGCCAGTGATCTAAACAAGAACGGTAAGTGGGCAGGTGAAAGTGTTGTCATTTCTAGACGCAGGACAAGCTTATTTTAAAGCGGGCGATTTTGCCGAAAACGAACTTAAAGATTTGAAAAGAGCTAAGGGCTGTTATGAGGACTCGGCATATTGTTATCGCCAAGTATTATCTTGTTCAGCTTACGAAAGCTATCGTAAGTATATTGAAGTATATCTTAAACAAGTAAATTAATGATTAATGTAAGGGACGGTTACGAAAGCCTATCGAGAGATCTTTTGAATATGGATACATCATCGAAAAAGAGTTTAATGATATCACGAAAGCAAATGAATTTTACGATTTGGCTGATGAATTAATGCTTCAAAATACCTCTAAACACGTTTGTCACTTAACACCTAACTACATGAAAAATTTTTGTGACACAGTTTTGGATTGGGCTGATGCAGAAGTTTCGGCAGGAACAAAATATGAAACACTTATTTTCATAATGATAAAAGAAGGTCTGATTTTAGACAAATTCAGTAAATTATTTCGGTTTAACTTTAAGATATTTGCAGGAAGTGTGTCTGTATTTGGTCAATCCATCAAAAATATATTATAGACATACGATTTACAGAGCCAAGGTAAGACAATTGAAATAAAAACAGTGAAAAGGTCGATTTTGTCATGAATAATCATAAAAAGTACATGAGGGAAGTTGAATTAGCTTGTGCTCAATACAATCACTTAGCTGACGAAAGCAAAAAGAAAAGACCAGAAGAAAGAATCAGCGCAAAATCGCCTTTTTGAATAAAATTCCTTACATGCTAAATTAAATTATGCTGGCATAGACATAGTCTTCGAATTTGAATTTTTCATTTAACGTCGGGTGTTTTCATTCAAAAAATAAATCATTCTATTGGTATTTAAGAATACTGGTACGTCGAAAATTGAGTTATCTATATTTATTATGAATTAGTTTTGTAAAAGGAAGGACAATATATAAAGATTTGTATATTTTTGAACATTCAGCCTTAAAAAAATAAGATTTGGCTGCCAAACTAATCCCACAAAACATATTTAAAACTCTTTTCTGTTTCGCATTTGAATTTCTATCTCTTGCCATAAAATTAAAATATAAATACATTGAGTTATTTTTCGTCTAATTTAAAATAGTACTAGCTTAATAAGATTAATCACGATTTATATAAAATGGGTGTAGGCTTCTATGAATTTTGTTCGAATAATCAGATAGTATTTGGGATAAACATATGCTTTTGATTGAATATTATGAATTTTTTATTGAAATGCAGTATCATTCGATGAATCATTGGTCATGTAAGATCTGTTATGTAGTGTAGTATTGATAATTTTGATTATTTCTTAAATATTAAACAAATACTTAAGTGTATCTTATATTATGCTTTTGGGATATATGCCATTCTTTCAATCGTTGTTAATACTTGATTTACATTCATTGTTAGTAACCTACAAGCATTTTCAACTGGTATGATGTATAGCGTGAAACCCAAGCATGTCTCATCACTCTGCTTACGGAAAATCTACATAGGATATAGGCCGTACCATTACACACATACTTCAAACCTAGCTTAAGAGATACGAAGTTTTGCCTCATCTTTCGAAGCCAACTGTCGTGAGTTGAAAGATTTTGAGTACTTGGTAATTTAATGATTTACTCTGGTGACGCTTACGAGTAGAAACATTGCACCGACGTCATAAATGCAGTATTCTCTTGTGACGATCGACAATCATCATTTTCAGTACTTCCTCTGTTCCTTGTCTCAGTTGGCTTTTTCTAAGATTTAAGCGAATTTTTATCTAAGAATTTCGCTACTATCTGGTCTTGATACGATCCAGGATTGATTAGGAAATATACGAAAGACTTAGAATGTGATCGTACGACACTCTAGTTATAAGCCTATAGAGCCTCCGCCCTTGATAATGATTGTAATTACATTGTGATAGGTGATTTGCATTATTTCTGAGCTTCGTATCATGTTACATATTTACTCATTTTCATATGCACTAATCATGATTCAATGCCCATAGTTCATTACACCACTCTATTGGATTTATCAGAGTTTAGAAATATCTGTTTGTCGAGTTGGACTCGTATCTGATTGTGTTTTTATCGAGAGTGACTTACAATATAATTAACCTAGTTCAAACATGTAATCTCGAATGGTAAGCTCTAGCCTGACAAGACTCGTAAATCTCTCTCTCTCTTGCTTAAGCTTAATGTAACTCTAAAATGGGTTAAGCGATTATGGCCATTCCGGAGTTTCTGATGAAGCTGTTTGGCTTTTACAGTTTATTGAGAATAATTACCATATTGTCCTATAATTTATAGCAGCGATTTCATGGAAATTTTTGAAAGGCGAACCAAAGCCACCCTTAACCCAAAACTACCTCAGACCTAGTTTTAAATTAGTGGCATTACGGCAGCTATTGATCTGTGTATTTAGGGTAACGAAGACGATTGCAAGCACACAAGCACCTCCGAAGAATCAAAATGGTATAGATTTGCCCTTTGATATGCTAACCATGAACATCTCCAAGGGTTAATTTAGTATAATCTGCATCCAGCAAGCTATATGATTATTCACACATACGGTTCTGCATGGTGCTCTCTTTACAAGTCTGTGTCACAAGTCTAGCTATCTCCTTGTCAGTCAATAGCAGGTCTAGGCACGTGTGTGAATAACACACTAGCTTACATTGAAAGTTATATTTTATCAATTTATATGTAGTAAATCTATGTTATCTCATTACATGCTCATTCGGTATGTTGGTATGTTATTTATTTATCAACGGCTAAATAATTTTATGAGAAAATATCCACGAATGGGGTACGTAAACCTATATTTTTGGATCGCTTCGATTGATTACATTTTCATGAATGATACATATTTGATTGTTTAAATGCAGACCCATACAAACATTCAGATTTTTATATTTTTTTGAATAAAATCTTCATGACAAAATGTTTCTAGATGTATATTTAATTATATTTGACACGATAACGTTTTGTAAATTCATTGGTTAATAAATTGTAACAAATTCTAACAATTGGTATATATTGAAAAAAAATAATGTAGAAGCTTGATTATCTCAATGTTGTGTATTCCAATAGTTATTAAAATTTTATATTACTTTTCAGATGTAAACCGATAGACTACGATAAACACTCAATTCTTATTCATTAAAAACAAAAATATCTGATTAACTTACCTTTTGAAAAAAAATTCATTAAGTTAGAAGCATAATTACATCATATATTGTCACCATTTATAAGTAAATGTAACTATCTATAATGGTATTAATCCTAAATTGACGAAAGTTGAAAACATGAAAACGTTATTTTTTCATTTATCAAACCAAGTTTGGAAATTATTTAAGCCTGATAAAACAATTAATCTTGGATATATTTATCAAATTTTTAACAAAAATTTTTATGAAAATATACGGCGACGAACACGAAATATATTCACTTTCTATGTCAGAGAATTGTTGTCTAGAAATTAATGTTATAAATATTTATATCTGAATATTTGAAAGAAAAATTATTATCGTAATTTTCGTTCACGACCCAATCTCATACACGATATCTCCTCACTGAATTTCTGTAAATATAATATTTAATTGAAGATTGAATATTATTAATATCTCTTGATCATTTCAATCTTTGAGAATGAAAAATCTTAAATCGGTTTGTGTTCGATAGCTCAGAAAAACGGACAAAACTACAGGGTATTTAGATGCAAGATACATCAAACTAACCAAATAGCAATTTTCTATGAAATTAATCATCATTTGAATACATATGTTTATATGTGATTAAAATGATCCTAGTTGTGTTAATTTGTGTATTTATATCTTTGAATAATTTTTAATATGTAAGAAAGATATACAAAGTGAAAGTAAAAAAATGGTAATGCCTGCGTTTGT
Source organism: Thelohanellus kitauei (assembly GCA_000827895.1). Taxonomy (NCBI): domain Eukaryota; kingdom Metazoa; phylum Cnidaria; class Myxozoa; order Bivalvulida; family Myxobolidae; genus Thelohanellus; species Thelohanellus kitauei. Next base: position 87,758 of record JWZT01003899.1, read on the forward strand.
TATAACGTTGATGGATTTGATGATATCATGCAGTTGTATCATAGCCATTAAAATGGAAATTATTTTTATATATCTTAAATTTGTTCGAGATATTTCATGATAAATTACAATAGCTCGTATAAAAAACGAAGCTCATTTTGAATGTTTTCAAAAATACCATCATATTAGTAATATTTTTCATTGATAATTTAATATGTAATATAAAGTGTAATTCTAGTATACCGACAAGTACCAATACGTGTGACCCATTTTTTGATATTTAAAGGTTCAACAATATAAAACCTTAATGCCCTGGTATCGTTCACCAAATGAAAATCTCAAATTACTTTTTATCCTATAAAATGGATGTTTGTTAAGTACAATGATGTATTAAGAGGGTATTGCTATTCTATATTTGCATCCTTCCCATACTGTATTCTTCTCCTTGCAATTCTATGTTGCCATCCTTGCAATTCTAATTTCCCTGCCTTGTAATTGTAAATTTCCTATCTTGAAATTTCGTACTACTGCCAATCAGCATTGGTTAAATCCATGAATTGAAAGGTGGTACCTGATTCCATTCGAAGAAAAGAATCAACATTTGATAATTTAAATATGTGTGTAAGATGAGATGATATACTGCCATTGCGTGCTAATCAAACCTAAATATAATTCAGGTTCTGCGCACGCGCGACTATGAGTAAATCATTAAACTGTGATCACGGATATTTAACCATCAAAATTTATTCAAAAAAGGTTCTCGTTATTTGGCGGATTCTATCCAGCGCCTCATCTTTCTAAGTTTTCATGATGCTGTGGCCGTAGATAGACCGGAATAGTTCTGCTATCTTACGATATCTTGAACCTACGGCAATATTAAGAAGTTTTCACAGGCTATTTCATAGTAAAAAGTTTGCTCCATATTTGTAAACATCGCGTTTCGCCGAACACGTGTCTTTCTGTAATTTGTCCGAAGCAGGTAAAAACGTCGGCTGCTCTTTATTCATTTTCAAATGATAGGATATCGAATTCCTGCATATTTTGAACGTCTCGGCGTGAGACTTGACGGTATTTCTACGTTCCTACGCAATTGATTTTATAAGTTCGTAAGCTTCTTCAGAAATATATTTTCTGGTTTTCCGTTGTATCATCTTTTCGTGGTGATTTTTTTCAGTGTGAATAATGGTATTTCTATATTATGGATAAACAAGTTCAATGGTTCATGTTTAGAATTTCAACACCATATAATAATTTAGAGATTCTCTGGTCGAAATGAGTACCTATTCCAAAATTTATCGTGTATATTTTTAAAAATTTTTTTTATGCATCTCAGCAGCTTTTAGCAAATTTTAAAGAATACAAACTGTGATCGTTAGATTAGTGAATTGATGTGTAATCCTCAGATGTATAGTATTGTGAACATTTTTATAAATTTTGGATTAATTTTTTCATAAAAAAGTAGAATTTTGTAACAGAATACGGCAAAGTCTTCTCTTATATAAAATCGAATTCAATAGGAGCCATTCTCGAAACGAATTTAATAAAATATTTAATATATTTCAATTGAAACAAAACGGGAATTTCGGAATGAATTTATGGGATCTTGTGAATGATACAATTGCAAGCATGCCCAAAAAATAGGAAATTCTGAATAACTAATGGAAATGAGGAACAAGATATGGTGTAATAATTAATCAGCCTAAAATAACAATATTTACATACAAATTATTTTTGTACACCATAAATGAACTATATGAATTATTTTTTAATATATACCAAATTATGAATTATTTTTCCTCAAAAATGTCGAAAAAAACATATCTAACAAAAAAATTATTCTTTAGATAAGTTAATAATTTACCTTACATTGTTACAAGATTTTAATTTATAATTAATAAGAATTCACTTTATCACATTTTACAACAATAATACATAATTTTAGTTTATAATAATTTCACATTGTTATACTCCTGTTTTTTTCATTTAATTATATTGTGCCTTGTCTTGCGTAATGGTTTCATAATGTATTTAGGTATGCTGAATAAATTCAATATAGTTTTTGGAATATATGTATACCTGCCATATTTCTGCTTAAATTGCAAAATGATTTATTTCAGAATTATTTCAAAATAATTAAATAATTATAAATGATGTTATATATGGATATAAAATCGACTGCTTGTGAAGTTTTTGAATAATGCAATTAATTTTTAGATTAAAATAAGAAAAATTAAATTGATTATATTATTATAATTTCAGTCACCAAAATCAATATTATTGTTGGTATAATCTGACAGCTCTAAATAGTTCTATAGAATATTTAATTAAACGAATTTAACACATTTGAGAAATTTCCACAGGGTTTGGAATGAATTTAATCCTATCAATATAGGTTTTCATTAATTTCAATTATAACGGTATAAAAAATAGTCAAACAAACTTCATTCACCGATGAATATCTGTACTTTTGGCTCTTTTGAGTCATTTGTATTAAGTGAGTATATTTTCTTGTTAACAATTTCTAATTTGTATTTCCTAAGCAATAATTATTCAAATTTTATGATTGTCTGAATTTGTGATTTTAGAACACTTCTGAAATAACACATTTTTTTAATTAACTCACAGATATATAGGGGCTCTGGAGGTCAAATGATTATTTATATTTATACAAATGGATAAAAATATATTTAAACAATTCTCAAAACTTAATTACATTAATGAAATGCTCAGAAGCAAATGCATAAGTGAAAGTCATAGCATCACCAATTCTAATTTCAGCGTTTTTAAAAATCAGATCTATTACAATTTCGTTAATTTATATATTCATTCAATAAAATTTTAATAATCACTTTTTATCTAATTATCTTTATTCATAAACACCTTATATGAAATTGTACAATACCCGATGCTGAATTTGAGATATATGCGTCAGTTTTAATAACAAATATTTGCGAATCAATAAATTTTTATGACTAATTATCATTTGGTTTTTTATAATATTAAGTAATTTATTTTAATTGTATTTCATCAAAACATATTGAATTTTGATTTATTAGTTTGCAAAACGCTGATTATTTTATGAAAGTATTTAAGGATTTTCTCTTTTACCAGAGAGGATGCTCCTTTGTGGGTATAACAGCTCCTAGTTTGTAGAGGCATGAGAGCGACTTTTTTGAATATGTAAGTCATGAGCTACTGTACCTGTATGTATACAAACGAAACTGACCGGGTTTTGATCCCTAAATAGATTGCCACGAATTAATAGAATCGCAAATGAGATCGATGAAAGTTTATGCTGTAATGTACTGTGGCAGGTTTTCACACCCCTAATGACCAGCCTAAAAAACAATAGGCATTTTTTAATGGGTCAATTATCCTTAATTTAAATTATCTTTAAAGATATATCACTTTATTATTAAACTATTATTTTGTAAAAAATATTATCATCATATGATAATCAACCGAATCGAGTAGATACAGTTTGATACGGCAGTCATTTTTTTTCAATCAAATCTTTAAACATATTAGATTTTGAAAATATTATACATATTCTAATCCTATATAGTTCTCTAATCGAAGATTTAAGCAAATATTATTCTTGTCTTTGATTTTTATTGACATGCGCGCTATTAAGAACAACAATAATGTATTTACATTTTATATACTGTAATGCAAACAATCATTTTATTAATTTTAACATATGTTAAAAAATCTGTAGTTTCATTGGTTCAATTAATTATAAGCTTAATTATATTTATTAAAAAATCGATTGATAAATAAATTAATTTTCGTGTTATGTGATAATAAATTGTTTGTTATTGCATGATTAATATTCATTTATTTGCAATATAAATTAGGGATTTTATAATTAGGGTTGTCTATTTGATTGTGTTTCAAAAATTGATAGATATATCAAAGATATGATACTTTATATCATTTCATTATTTGTGAATTCACCGAATACGCACGCAGACAAAATCCAACGAAAAATGATAACATTTCCTATATCTTTTGGAAAACAACAAGTATCGGTAGGACTTGATGTATCTATATACTATTTTTCGTCTTTGTAATATTTTTATTAAGTTTAGGAAAGAAGTTGCGCATTTTTACGAAAATAACATTGATAAATTTACAATAGAAAATTCTGAATTGATTATCGAATTTTATGCATCAGGTGAAGAAAATTCTTTTCAGATAAAATGTACCATTTTAAATCTTGAAAATGAAAATGAAATCGATATGAGGAATTGCAAAATGATTTGGCGATCAAAATCTACTTCTTATATCCACGAATTTTCGATTGGGAACAGGTTTAAATTCCATCGAAGAACAAAATATATTTTTCAAAAACATTCATTTTTCTTTAATATGGATGCCAAAAATGATGTAAATTTTGAAATATATCTTTTAAATCTTATCATTTATTTTGGAAACAACAATGAAACGTGTGAGCTTAAAAACGAGCATTACGAAACAATATATGTCAATTTAAATTCAACAAATTTAATCTATCCATGTAGGACAAATCAGGACAAATATACGAATCAGACCGAAATATATAGCTCGCAAGATAATCAAGTAAGTGTTTCTAATCGTAACAATAATCTGATGCCGAAAAAGTATCAATGGCTTCTAATTATTTTTATTACATTCGTAGCTGCCATGCTATCTATCACAATTTACATGAAACGGTTTTATGCCAGAAGATCTCTCAAAAATATTTATTCGA
>JWZT01003906.1:2982-25490 GCA_000827895.1 Thelohanellus kitauei
AATGAAATTTCAATATTTTTACAATCAATTTCATTAAACAACAAAAAATTTGTTGAAAGATAAGCGCAGGATACTCGATTCAATGAAGTAATCTTACATTTTTGACGTTGAAATGCTAATATAAAATAAAAATCGCGCATGTCTATTAGGTACATGATGGATATTTAATAATAATATCATAAATGAATTATTTACAACATTCTATTTGGACTATAATGAACAAATAAATTTCTTTTTTTATACTTGTAAATTTATATATTTTTGCGAATTCTATCAATTATGAAAAAAATTTAGCCATTATCTCAGAAATGAATCCAATTAGTTGATAACTTCTCAATTTTAAATGGAATTTCATAAATTATACACTTATTTACATCAATATTCAAATGAATTTTTTTTGAAAAGATCCAACTAATGTCTATTTTATTCCACATCTACGATTTCAGATGCTGTTGATTATCATATATTAAACTAAATATTTGAGTGGGCATGCCCCTTTGCACATTACAAATAGATGTAATTATTTTGTCAAAAATCAAAGATTTATGATATTGTAATTTAAGTCGCAATCGAAAACAAACAATATTTATATATTTTTTGAAATTTTAAAATTTTGTCTAAATATTAGCCATTAGCGCCGAATTGAAACCGATAAAATTGAATCCAAATTGTTGATTCTTTCTCCATATTAAATGAAATTTCAGAAATTAAAAACTTTATTATGGCAGCATTCAATGAACTAGATGAAACTATAACTCCGACAAACTATGAAATTCGAGATTTTCAGATTTCGACCGCTTTCTTACATATTTAATAAAGTAAATAATATAGTATGTTTGTCTTATTTCACATGACAGGTTTAGGTAAATATTATGTTCAAAATAGCCGATTTACTACATTCTCAATTCTCTCGCAACAAAAAATGCAATAATTTATATTTATACAGTTAAAGCAAATTTAATCAATTATCACCAAATTAAAACCCATCACTTAATCTTAATTGTTTAATCTTTCAAATTTTATTATGACATTGGATATTTTTTCTTTTCAATTTTAACTAGTTTTACAAAGCTTTAATATTTATTTTAGATTATCGTGTACGTATCATTAATTTAATAATGAAAATTTATAATTTATTATCCAAATTATACAGATTCAACTAACCCATATGATTGAAATCACCATTTTTTAGATAATTATAACTAAGTCAACAATGATATAATATTTTAAAAATTTTCGACTATGGATATTTATGTACTATATGGTTATAACCATTAATATAACTTTTAATAGTCACTAATCGGTATTCAATTTCTGTCTATACAATCATATTCATTGTATTTATTTGCGATAAATATCTATTATGAATATTTCAAATCGATCTAATTATTGTAATACTAAATAACTTCATGGTTAATTATCTTTTAAAATATAGATGTCGGTGTCAAACATAAATTTATATATTCCCGATATGTATTGTATCGCATGTTGTGGGATGTCAATAAGTATCAAACACTGAAATTATTTGATTTCTGAAACGAAATTTATATAAGTTTCGTTTATTCATATGATAGAATGGAGAGACGTAGTCTCAGACTGAACACGATCGCACAATATATCTCGTTTAATTTACATAAACTAAATAGAAACATATAAATAATTTTCATAACCAAAATTGACATATTCAAAATATTCGTCAATGTTGGTCACCTTAAATTTTTACTCTAATAATATGAAAACTTAGTTTTGAACCGTCAGATATATCATCAGAATTGTAACACAATTTTCATTACAAGCAGAGTAAATTTATTATAAATATATTCATTTCATTTAAGGCCAACTTTATACCATCACACAAACTAGAATGAGAAGAGGCACAATAACTTTTATTATATTTGAGCAGATAATTATTTAGAATGACGCGGAGGATAATTTTACTTTGTATCCTCCGGAATTTTATGTAATTGCCTGTGGGCAAAGATCTGAAATAATCGGTTATACTATCTTTTAATATTTCGAGAACTATATTGGTCAGAAAATACAAACATTAAACATCTTCACATTTATATACATTTTTACTTATACTAAATTAGGCATACCATGTTTAATATTATGCTGATAATCAACAAAATATACTGCAGAATTGATAATTTTACCAATTGAAACAAAAGCTTTACAGTTTTATAATATTTGATTAGATACATAAAACTCTAATCATTGATATCTTAACGAATATTTAAAAACAAATTCCTGATAGATGGTGATCTTTTTTAATATTACGTGCATTAATTAAATATATTATATGAAAAATATGTACTTGGCATGGATGATATTTACTCATATGATTAAGCGTTTTTAATCAAAACACAAAAATAATATCAAATCGAATATAATTTTAAAATAATTCCATTTTACTCTCATACGAGCCACTTAAGAATCATGGAAATATTTTGTTGACAATGGTCTAGATTTATTCAAACTGGAACAGGTGCATTACTGCATCAAATTAAACAATGACTGCGATTGCGACGTTTTTCATGTGTGACATGGTCGCACCTTACGTAGGCATCATTCTGCAAGCAGAATAGTTTAGTTTCAGAGAGAGTTGCTAAAAATGGACCACTGTTCCTCTAACCACTAGAAATTTGATGTTAAAATGGCATTGGTTTTCTGAGAAGCTGAGCCTGCCGCAACGTTTAAATAGAATTGAAATACAACCAAATCTGTAGTTATAAACACTAGGTTCATGTAAAATTAATATTTTGTAGAATATTTATTTCAAAAAAAGGTAGAACATGTTTGAGACCAAGCATCTTATGATCTCGGTACGATCAATATTAGATATATTAAAACATACGAGCAGATTTATAAATATAAATAAATTGAATGTATTTTAAGTCATAATAGTTTGTATTAATTTATAAATATTTGTAAGAATATTTCTGACTATGTAGTTATTTCGTCGTTAAAATTAAAAGAATATAATAAAATGAAAACTGTTCTTAATACGTAAAACTATCGATATTGTTATAATAGAATTACTAATTCAAAAAAATTATTGTTCATTTAAAAATATATTTTAAATCAATATAGAGTAAATGCTCAAATATGAAAATTCGGGATTTAATATGATATAATCTAAAGTAGCATGGATATTCATTAAATTGCGCTATTTATAAATCAAGTTAAAAATGAGATGCGATTTTATTTTCATACACTTAGTATTGATTAATTTTATGATAGTTTTTGGTAAATTAATCAAGAGATTTCGATGATATCTGTAAAAGTAAATTTATTAAAACATGCACAGAATCATACACTCGTTCAAAGAATCATGAATTTACAAAAAATGGTATTAATTCGATAAATATAACAATGACTTGTGATCTGTTCATTTTCTATTTAATTCAATGAATTTTATGCATCGCTGGAATGAGATTAACATTTCGAATATGAAGTATATAGTAATTGATTAAACATTGTCAAAGCTATTATGTTAATTTTAATTGAAACCTACCAATAAAATGATTTTAATAAACATGAGGTGTGTTGTTTGTATCATCAATGAAAAATGAAAGCCACATCTCAGATACTACGCTGCTTTTGGCAGTCTATACAGGTAAGATAATTCAATTTTATTCGGTTAACAAAAAAGACGGGAGCTCAGCCCAACTTTTAATGAACTGTACTATCATTGAAATCCGAATGATTTATAGATGGAATAATTGTTTTAATTGACTATAATTGCACAGGAAAAAATTTGATATATATGAACTGATTTCGATAGGGCCAGAGTCAGAATATCCTGATAAAATAATCAAAATGTATCATGGGACTCAATAAACATTTTGAATATGGTTAAATATGTTCCATAACCGATTATCAAATAATCTAATACCTATAATAGCAAATAGTGTGAAATAAAATAGCTGCAGATGTCTCAAGATAGTATTAATCAATATCAGAAATAGATAGGATTCTCGGGCAAAATGTTGAACTGCTTAGATAGATAAGCGATTCCATTTATCTTAACTACAAAGCTAATATATTGATGACCAATAATGATTCATATGATGCACGATGTTGTGCGAATGTATTAAATTATCGAATTATATCAACACTATAATCTCAATATCATCATGGATTATCGCCTTTTAGTCCTTCGGTGGATAAAAGGTCGACAAATTTATTGAACTCTTATATGCTTATAAAAAAATGTTTAATTTATTAATAAGAAACAATACATATAGCCTTCTTTACATTCTGTTACTCGATATTTTTTAACAATTTACAATGAATTCCTGAACTCTACCGAGATTTTTTTTCTTTATCAAAGATGATTGTAAGTAAAGGGATCCCAGTCATTCCTAAAATTATTTGAGCTTGTTAAAGATTGACAAAAAAGAAGAATATTGGTAGAAACTATTAGAATTATCAATTATATGGACAATTATATGATAGACTATCAATATATATATGTCATAAAAAATTCTTTATTAATTTTGTTGTTCGATGATCTGATTGTAAACAACTCTTAAATATAACATTCAAAAATCTTCTTAAATTCAGGATTAAATTTTCAAATTGCATGCACTAAAGAGGAATTTAGTTTTCAATATCATAAAATTAAGAACATTAACCACGTGCAAACTATATGAGAACATCATTCATAGGTTTATTAAATACAGATATAGAACTAAAAAATATTTATTTAGTATTTCATGATGTCAATAATTTAATAATTTACAATTCTAACCATACTATATGTACGAATTTGACATAAAATATGGATATTTTATATAATAAATACTTGAATGCATTTATTAGGCGAATATTTCTTTTTGTTACCTTTGATTATAACCAGCGAATGTGTAAATAATTTTAAATACAACTGTTAGTTAGGTATACGCTAGAACATCGCAGATGATCTACAATTAAGTTGATGATGGATTGGAGTGTTTCAATTTTTTGATCAATCATTTGATAATATTTCACGAATGTAAAAAAAAAGCTAGAAAGTATATTTCAATCTTTTATTTATAGATTTGTATAAATTTCATTAAATGATTGAGAAATCAGATACCCCACATAGTTAGATCTTTATAATAAGTAGGCTTTTTGAATAAATCTAACCATGATTTGCAATCAATTATTATCATTGTTTTTAATCTTTAGTTCATCAATCAAAAATTTAACAAATATACAGCTCAATATATTCAGTCCTAAACAAATCAAAACTTAAGATATATATGGCAAATGCGTAAATTATTTCAATTAAGCTGAGCTATTTTTCGTCACTTTTCCATAAGAAGCTTGGCTCTTTCAATAAATAATGAAACATTTCGTCGGTTTATTGACAAACTCTTTACCTGCTGTCACATTAAAATATACCGCTTCTTCAATTGTTGAAAGGTCTTTGTTTTGAAATGATTCAGTGATACTTTTGACTACTAAATTTTGAGTGCATTGCTCAAAATCACTCCACAGTTTGTATATGTCATCAATTTGTCTTTGGATGTCCGGTTCCTGAGTTAGTATTGCCATAAGGCAAGTGTATACACAACTAGATTCTGTTAGTTGTTTATCACAACTCGATTCGGTGCTTTTCGCAATGATCTAAAATTAAAATTACAATACCCCTGTGAACAGCTGTGAAGCTTCGTCATATTTTTCAACACGAAATAGATACTCTGCATGCTTGAATTCATATTTATTTGTGAAGCGGTTTGCGAGATCATTTGTAGCTTTCTCAACGTAAATGTTTATGACGTTTTCGTAAAACTCAGACACACATAATGAATCCACTATTATTGCTTCTAGATATTCAGATGCTTCATCTAAATAATTTTCTGCACCAGAAAAATCACCCTGGATTATCATAAAATTACCATGTTCAAATACAAGCGAAAGGCCTTTAAATACATGTGCAAACACATGTATTTAATATTACTTACCGCGAAACAGTTAGCAGCATAATCATAATATTTTATTGCTGAACGTGTATCACTCAAAACTCGGAAAACCTTTCCGCCAATCTGTTCAAATATATTTCCAGCCCCTTACGTCAGAATATATTTTACTCGTATATTCACATAAGTGGTAATATATCTCAGCAGCTTTATATAAATTTTTTATAGCCTTTTTGAACGAATAGTTTGGCCTTTTATCATTCATAAATGGATACCTGAATAAATCGACCAGATTAGCTCTTTCCAATATTCTATTAGCCTTTCTTATCAACATTTCTGCCTCTCGTTCTGACATTATTACTTCTTAGATATTTAATCGAAAAATCTGTATATTTACCAAATTGTTTGTCTCGTCTAGGTTAATATATGGTCGGAATAATAAAAACATCTGAATACTGAAATGATAATCATCGAATATTTGCACGGTATTGTATGTTATTTTAACCTTCGATTCATTCTCAAAATACTGGTTTTCAAAAAATTTCCTTTTACAATTAAAGTCTAGGAATATTATGGTTCACAACAAATACAAAAAATTTGTTTAGCTCATCATGGATATTTGTACAAATCTTAGCAGGAACCACCCGCTTGATTCTCTAAATATTTACCAACAAATATGAATGATTGCTGTTCCTAAAAATATCTTAACATATTCATGTCCATCAATTTAATCATTTCATTCAATATATTCATAAAAAGTTGAATTTTAAGAACATTTTAAACGTAATCGGTTTTTAAACAATCTCAATAATAATATTATCATTATGGATAAATCATAGGCTGTCATACAATTATCCAATGAATTTGATAACGCCACACATATGAGTGCATATAATCATTAAGAGATGGAACTTTTCTGACATTGTCATTAATAATTTGTTACCAACAAAATCATGCATACTTATTGAATATAGTCTGAGACACATATTATTGCTATGGATTGATGGTAATTAAAACAACATTCGAGGATACATTCACGAATATCCCTGTTTTGTTTGAATATAATAACAAAATTAATTATATAATCTCGTTATAAACCAGATATTTAACTTTAATAAACATGTAGATAACTATTAACAACGAAGAGGTACCATAGATTACACACAAATCAGCCATTTTTTGTGCCTTCGTGATTCGTAATTACCACAAATATCTTCGTTCATTCTCCTCGAATGTCATTGCGCAGTAGAAACTAAGAATGCATTATAAATACATTAGTATTTATTTAAGTTAATAAGATTAAAATATTATCTGTGTAATTTACTTTAAAAGAGGCTTACATTATTATTTTTGATATGCCAATGCAGTAGTCCGCAGAATTGTTTTGGAATAGAGTTTTTGATAAAGAGAAAATAATTAAGTAAAATAATTAAGTATCCGTATATGATTTAATTTACGTTAGAATTTTTTATTATCTGGCTTAAAAATTATTGAGATATCATAAATTCACATAAAAATAACAATTACAAATTCAAAATTTAAGCTAAAAACATACTGAATTTTTCAATTAAATTTATCTATTGAAGATCAAATATACGCTTACTATCCCTCGAAAATGTATGGATGATTTATAAATAAGCGTTTTTGGCTAATGATTACAACCTGAAAAAAATATCGATGAAACCAGGAAGCATTAGCGACTTTATTCACAAAACACGCTAAATATTTGAAAAAACGCTACCGTTTAATATATTCAAAGTAATATGGGTATTGTTTGAAATATATTGAGATGTTTGTACAGACGAAGAATAATGAATTAGAATAAACATATCTGTATTATGAATAAATTTCTATTTTCAGATCGTGAATAGATTCATTGAAAAAACTGATTAAACATTTTGAAAACGGGCTAGTTTTAGTCGTATAAATATTCTTACTAATTGTTTATCATTGATGCAACATATGAACATAAAAATCAATTTTTTTGATTTTTAAAGCGCCAAAATGTTTTTCATTATCTCGTATCATTCAAAAACGAATCTGTGGTGGAAATAGCAACATATAGACTTTACATAATACACACTTGTATAATATTGATATAAATCAAATTATAAACAATACACATAAATAAATATGACAAGTATAATCAAGTAATTAAAATGAGTTTTGGTCGTGTATCTAATTATAAATATTAGCTAGATTGTAAGTTTTGTCTGTAATTTTTATCATGATTCCCAGAGCTCTGCAATAACACAGATTCTTTTATTGTATTTTTTATGAGGCTTATCATCAAAAAGATTACGATGTTGATTATCATATTAAAATTGACAAAACATCATAAGATGGTCCTATTAGCATATATTATGAGTTCGAAATGAAGTTTCTTGCTATAAAAATTATTACGTTTACATTTACAGTTCTTTTTAATTACACCATTGAGATGCAAATAAGGTTTTTGTTCGTTTATTTTTAGATTTAGAATATACCTAAATTCTTTAGTACTAAGAAATTGTAAATGTTTTGATATACAATTTCAGCCATTTCTTCACAACTTTAAAGCCTGCAGATGCAAAAATAACATCCCATATTTCTACAACGTTTTTAATTTCAATACACAATAAATATATGATAAGTAAACATCAGACATCAATGTCGATAAGAAGATATAATGTCATTAAATTTTGAAAATATTATAAATTATATCTCTTAAAAGGGAAATTAAAATTATATTTTTATCATCGTATCCCCCACAACCGAATCCAAGTGCGCTAATTTTTAAGTTAAAGCAAACTATCTAAAATTCTTCGAAAAACTATAAAAAAGTATTCGTGAATTTTAAACACGGCTTTAGTTGTATTAAATCAGACATCGTGGATATGGTTATGGAAGGGTCTACGATATTGAGATAGAATCCATCGATCGTTTGAAAATGATCTCAAATATAAAAGTTGAATATAGTTTCAATTTTTAATATATTGATATTTTGCTGCATTGTTCGAATATTATCTAAAAAGAAACTTCGTATTTTCAGAATATACCTATTAAAAAGCTTTATAGTCTGTATATTTAGTGTGATTTACTAAGGGAACTGTTCAGATTAAATTAGACTCCCTTAATGATCACCCAGACTACGTTTTAATTGATCAATTCTTAAATATATTACGAACTACACTTGAAAAATATTTGGGACACATGATCGTGAATAATAGACAAAAATGAAAATTATTAACACATTTGATTCACTTCAATAGTTATATCTGGAATTAAAATCCACGATGAGTGGTTTCTGGCTAATGTCTATCAGCTGAATCGATAGAGGAGTGAAATTTTGAAAGTCAGTTTGACATGCATCTGTAATTTTAGAAAAATGACACTATATATTTAGATTGAAATCTGTTAGAGTCAGAAAAATATGGCTTGACGTTTGTGGCACTTACAATAATTCAAACATAGCCTCGGTTGAAGAATCTTATGTAGTGTGATCAGAATTGCTACCACAATGAATTTTCACAAATAACTGAGGAGTTAATTTTGTCGACAGACAATAATATTATACGGGTAATGGTTGGAGAGAATAATGTTTTATAAATTTAATGGCATGTGGATACCAAACGACCCAGTACACAGGAGAAAAACCGCCTTATCTGAAGATTTTCCAGATCAAATAATCCATGGAATGAAATCTTGTTGACATTCATTGTTCAGTATTCGGCTTCATGCATCGATAGATGTTTGAAATTGTTCAAAGTTCTTCGTTTTTGAATAGTAAATACATTATGTTGATTTTGGAAACTTGTCTCTCTTCTGTAAACCTCTTGAAAAAACTACGCAATCGCGTGAGAGATGTGAGAAAATTGGTCCATTTCTAGAAATTCATAAAATCTCGTAAGAAAATATTTGTTTATGTGTAGAAATCGTACTCCGTATACGCGATGATTCCTGCCACAATTTAAGGAATTAATAGAGAAATAATCTTTTAAAAAACTATCGAAACACATAATATGATTCATCCGCAAATATAAGTAACGAAAACGCTGTAACAGAAATTTCAAAATATAATCATATATTTCATTAATTGTCACATTTTTGTTTAATGAATTTCTTTGAACAATCTACTGCTGTCAATAATTTGTAACGAGTTCGATGCATCCAAAAATGTTCGCATTTTTCAAACCGAAGTGAGATTATTATTAAGTGGAAAAGTTCTCAAACATGGTTATGATCTTCGTCGAGAACTAATACTCTTTCTCAACTATAAATAAAAATCATAGTTGAAACCATTTTATCGTAAAAAATGAATTTCAGACAAAAAATATCTTGTTGATATATTTGCCATATTAAATGATTGAAATTTATGATTGCATGGAGCAGGTGCCACATGTCTCGATTGTAAAGAAAAGATTTAATACATCCCAGTGAGACTTCAACTTTGGCGAAAAATTGCGAAGAAAAAAATAATTTACATTTTGTAAACCTTATATGGGTTATATGAAGAAATTTAAGTTTAATTCGATCAAAGAACTATAATGATAGTTACTGATAAAGAATATCTTCATATGCTCGCCGACTAAATATCATTTTTATTTTCTCTCTTACACCTCTGTTGCAACAGTAACAACTCCATTTTCTGTCAAAGTTGATAATGTTCCTGAGGCATCAGAGGATGAGTTTTTTACATCATTAATAGCAATATTGTTGCCCAAATCAATTTCTCCTCAATGTGTAATTCACAATTCGTGATGAAGGGTTAGTAGACATACCGTGTATTTTCTATGACGGTTTAACGGTTTCTACTTCCATTTCTCAAAAATTTATCTGCAAAACTGGGTCTTATTGCCTATAAATTATCATTTATGTATGGAGTTGTAGATTTTAAGCATGAAATAAGCATCGGTGTATTCTTATCAAATTCAATCCGAAGAATGCCATATCTTGTTAAGCATAAATAAGATCAACCTTCTCTTCGGATTTAATTTCTTTGCACATACATTCAACTCCGGTCAGATGCCCTCTTTTTAAATGCACGTTGTTTTCTGGTCAAAGGGTCTTGCATTTAACAGTATTTAACTGTATGATAAAAACAAAATTTTATAATGTAGATATATTATTATTCATTCATCGCTACCAATTTCCCACTTTCAATATATATACCTCATGAATAGGCTATATTGAGAAATAAATAAATCACTCAATAAATGAAAAATTTCATTTTTTGAATTATACAGGTTCATCAAAAACAGCAATCATTTCATCCAAAACCCCACACATCTCAATCAGAATCCCATATCAGGTATAAAAAAATAATTTTATGTTTAAATATCATTAAATATTATTGGTTAACATTTCCAAATTAACTACGTTTGTATCTATAAGGTTTCGCATAATTTTCAAAAAAAAAATGAATAAGTACGTAACATACAAAACAGTTTAGTCTGATAAATTAATGGTTAGTTTTATTAGGTGACCCTGAGGGATCTCAACGCATATTTACAACAAACCAAGGATGATATAGATTTTCAGATATTTCCAAACAATACTTTTCGTAAAGTGTAAATATACATTTCAGTAAATATATTGGAGTACAGTAGGCTGCAGATTTTAGTCGATAGGCAAACCTCTAAGACTAAACTAGGCTCAAAATTCGCAAATTAACCGACTATGTTACACTCATATAGATGTTGAGGGAGAGGATGGATCGCAGGGGCCATCGTGGCCGTGTTAATGTCATCATGAGCGCAGAAACTGTAAAAGATATAGCACCATGCCAGAGGGCTGTGGCCTGACGAGACTCATCTCAAGTATACAAGAAGAGCATATAGCAAAAGATATATTAATAAACACGAACGTTGAAAGGTTTCTTCTTTTGTTAAAAATCCGATAACAAAAGTTATTAGATTATTTTCAAACTATGTTTATTTCGTATTTATAGTTTAAATGATTTTTATTTTTTCAGGTGAATATGTTTAAATCATAAAATGTTGGAATGATTCATTTTATGTAAAGATCAATCTTGGATAATTCTCACTTTTTTTAGGATAAAAACCTCCGAATTTTAACAATGAATTAACAAATAAATTATCATATAAGATAGTTTATTATTTTTCTTCAACATATGCGAAATGGAATAGATGCATGCGTCATTGATGTTAAAAAGCCCACTATTTATATTTTGTACCCTTTTAAAATGATCACTTTAATATATTTCTGATATATGATTTATTATGAGAATTTTCGATTTGAGAATTAAACCGTGTAGTCAAAATATATTTCGATCAAAAAATATGGCATATTGTTCCGTTATTTAAAATCAAACTCATGATATGTTCTGTTTCTTTATATTTTATTATATAATATAAATCACAGAGAGATATATAAATATCTACAATTATTAAGACTCGAAGTTTACAAAAATATATTTTAATATGACTGACATGATAAAATTTCGAAATGATGTCGCAGGGTTTTTGAAAAGACGTTACAGTGATTCAAGAGATGGCATGCTAATAAAGTTTGAGGACTGCTAACCTATATCTAAGACAACGATTTTTCCTATTGGATTAGAGACATAACGCGCGTTTTATCCACGGCATTTAAAACTTGAATGTTTTTAATTTATTTTCAAATACTTTTCTTGATAAAAAATTAAGCATCGATAAGATATACCAGGCATTTGTTAATGAAATATTATGAGACATGGACGAAAATTAGCTATTGCGAAATTTAATACTCCAGCTTTCTGGTCGAAAAATTATGTATAATAACTGTGGTACATTATTAACTCAGCGTATTTGTTTGGAAAAATACACAGGACTTAAAAATATTTATTTATAAGATATTTTTATCTTATAGAAAACTGGAATCACATAAAGGTGGCGAAATTTGATCCATGATTTATAAAACTAATCCTAATATCTTATACTTTCTACAGTATATTAATAGGTTTAAAGATAAATAATTTATTCAAAAAATATGATAAAATAGAGATATCTGCTTGATCTTCACATATTAATAAAAATGATTTTAGCATAAATATGCCGTATTTAAGGTCGAAATCGATGTTTTTACATTTGTAAATTGTCGAAGATATCTGGGATAATTTTAATATTAATTATGACTTACACCGGCTCTTATCGTTGAAATCATTTTTGATTTTTATTTCCAAAACTTTTGAATTAACATAATAAAAAAATCTGTGTAAGATTTTTTATGGAGTATATGTTTTCAAAAAACGAGAATACACGGGCAATATTGAAAATTGATTTTTTATCAACTTAAATATCATATATGAAATCGAAAGCTGTTAATGTTATGAATTAATATACAAACACATCTGGTTATAACTTTGATTAAATTGAAGTGATAAATTTCACTTAATCTTTATTTTAAAATATATTGAGAATTCAATATGCGGTTATGGCCATATATTCTGTGATTCATTATTATAAAAAATGAGGCGAGAATTAATACCCCAAAGTGTAATAAAAATTATGTAATTTAATATGAGTATATGGGCTTCAATAGCCTTTTCTCGACTTGTTTTAATGTAATAACCGTGACAAAATTAAATATGGTTTTGAAAAAAATGGACATGTACATTTTGGCTTTAACGTATAAATCCATTCAAAATATTTACTTTAAGGATGCACTGAGACTCTAGATTTGATATCGTGAAATACAGATTATTAGCTTGCCACCATTTTAGAAAAAAAAGTTATATGAACAAAGAAGCTTGTTCAAGCATGTCTTCAGAATTTAAGATATTGCAATGAATTGATTCAATTGGATTATATGAGAATTTATATCAATTTTCAATGAGAATTTAGTTTGATCCAAGCCACTGACTAAAAAAGTTAACATTAACAACATAAGGATTCGTCGTAAACAAACATTCTAACTCTGGCTCTTCAACGACATGAACTTGTCGACCCCAAATGTGCCCTGCGATTCAGCATTCTCGGCACCCGAGGTGACGACCTTGTCGTATCAATGCATATGCTTTCGAGCAATTGACTATGCTGAGGTAGATCCCTAGATGTGCAGGCGGTCGAGCCGTCGACACGGGATCTGTAGCAGATTTTCAGTCTTGGTAGTTCTTGTAGACCTTTTTACCTACGCGGGAGGTCCTGCTGTAACTCTCCTTTCGCAAGTGCACCTAGGTCTTCGATCCTGTAAGGTATTTACCTGCATTGTTGTGGACCGTATAAGCTAGACTTTACTTCCATGGAGACGTCGTGTCAGGAGCGCTCTTATTGGCCAATGACCTCTGAGATTATAACGTCGGAGATATTGAGTCATTCGAAATTGTCAGCCTATTATTCGGAAACTTTTTCAACGTTGCCAGCTTGGCCTCTACTGAACGGCTTGCGTTTTATCGACTTGTGAAGCGTACTGAAATCACCATACAGTAATATCCTAAGTTTTGATAAAAGCGGAATTACGGGATGGCCAACTTGGTTGATTTCTTTGAAAAGTGTGCGCCTGTATGGCCCTTGGAAACATAGAATGACAAGAATAGTAATACATCTGATCCCTTAATCTGTTCAAAACAATGTTCCGAGATCTCACCCATCCTACGGGTCGGACGAGTAGTAAATTTTTAACCACTCTATGTTTCCTGTGTCCAGTTGGTCGCGCATGTTGCAGCCGATCGATCAGTAAGCGAATTCTGATCTGGGTGAATATCCTTAGAATATTATTGACAAGTCAACCATACCTTAAAAGAACGAGTAACGTCTGCTAGAAAAAACGCTGATGTGGCTATGGAAAGAGAATGGATATATCCGACCACCTCATGTTTCGACCAGTAGCTATTTTGGAAATTTTAACGCTAAGTCGTAGTTCAATAAACGAACCAGTTTCTTGCCGGCTCTACATTGCCATATAGTTAAACAAACCATCGGCTTCACGATCTTCGATGATACAAGTAGTCACCATAAATTCTGAGTAACTAGAATATATACAGCATAGCTGCCATCTAGAATTGGCCATGTTTGACCAATCTGCGAGACACCAATTAAAGGCTTCTGAAGCCATAGACTCTTCTGATGCCGCCATGTTGTTACCGGCTGATGTTGAGATGATCATTGGGATTATTGCCTCTAGCTTAGGGAGCACTCTTGAACCATTACAATTGTTAAGCTCGTCACGATATCAATTTCGAAGATGCTGTATGTAGCTTCTTTAGCCTCAGTTAATTGATGAACCTGGTAGATGAGACGACCGTTAGAAAATCATTGCCAATATCTCGACCATCAACATCCCTGGTCCGAAAATTATTCCTATCTGCCCTGCACCAGCTAGGTAGAAACGTCCTCTGATAGAGTCAAACCAAATTGTATTATCTCATGACCTGCAGGCCTATATGTCGATAATTGCAGAACGACCGTTTGCCCGATCTCGCGTCACATGTATGCGATAGAAGAGCAGAGACGCGCAGTACGGATAATATATGGTGTCCCTTTTTTAAAGCGGCTGGCGCTCTCTAATAATCTGCTCACGACATGCCGCAAAGCGACCAGAAGGCCTAATATCCAAATCGTCAGAAGAGCGATAACTGAAAATTCTGCAGCCAGTAAGGATGGGGGATATGTGCCCTGGCTATGGATACCCATCTTGCACCTGTTACGATTTGGATACTTCACGGTCATGTTTGAGATGTTCGACCCAAGTCAAATACCTCATATATTAACAAATGCGGGCCTTTAACACACTTTAACTGTTTATTCTAACCTAGTTGAGAAAACATCTTATGTAGTTTTAACTTTATTTGGGCAATTATTAGAGTCTCGACAGAATCTTAGGAAATACATGAGAGATGCAGTTCGACGCCCGATTTCAGATTTCCCGGTCTTTTACTGAAAAAGGATAGATCATACTGCTTTACATACATGCATTGATACTTACTCATGAAAGTTTTATGGCAGTTATACCCGTTATAAAATAGAGATGACTATTTAAATGATAATATCGAAATATTCAATTCAACTACACAATTAAATCCTTAAATACCGACTCGACAAAACTCAGGGTGCATTTGGCCACTTAGTATATGAGACGTGTTTCTAGTTCAAATCTATTAAATAATAATTTGACATTTGTTTTTGGTCTCTAAGTCTCAAACCACGAAGCTGTGATGTGTATCAATACATATTTTTCTTTAAGGCAAGTAATCGAAAATTAGTTAATAAATGAGATACCAAAATTAAAAAGTATATATTCCTAATAGATTATTGGTATAAAATTTCCATAATTTTCATATTTAAATATTTAACCTTTTTTTTTCAATAATTGACGTTCCTTTACATAAAACATATTTTGTATTATGGTAAACAAAAATCGAGATATTAATACAACACAAAGTCAGAGTTTGTGAATGATTAGACTTTTAAAATATGTATACATTCAATGATATTTATTAATTAATACTTTTCGGCATTAAAAACAAATATTTTAAACATTATTTGACCACATAATAGGAGAATTAATCATGTGCTAAAATTTATAATAGATTTCTGTGTATTAGAATATGATATTTGTAGTATAATATCGATAAACTTATTTTTAAATATGAGAAGACGAATCAAAAATCATTTTTGAGAAATAAATATTGGTACAATACCAAATTATGATATCGTAAATTGTTGTGATTTTGTCGTGGATCATATCTCTATAAAATTTAGTCTAAATTCTACAATTGTTTTAATTGAAAAATCGGTTGATCTTTAAAATATTTGAGTATCTTGACAATAATTTACAGGTAATGAATTTAATGATTAGTATGGGCGGAAGATGAGGATTTGATATTTTCTATTTAGTATAAATAGCGTTGATTTCTCGATTAATTAATACTCAAAAATATGTCTACCATGTAAGATTTTATTATCAATACTTTGATAAAGCGGTATGTTATATGAGCATTAACGTTCTATATATAGGCATTTGATTCAGTTCCTCGGTCTGCTGGTTGTCTTCTTGTGTCCAATGATCTCTTCAAAGGACTTTGAGCCCATGGACTCCTATTTTGAAGAATTGAAAGAGATGAATGGACCAGAACATGTTATATGGCTAGATGTAAAATTCGGAAATAATTAGATATTCTTTGGCGCTAGATTCATGATTCATGAGCCAAGAAGGACTTCTGACCGTATTAAAAAACAACCCCTACTAAGATATAGAGCTGACGAATCTAAGTTATTTACTTTGATTTTGACAGGTGAGCATGATTTTAATGTTAGATATTGATGCTAATGTTGATAACGATCCTATCAACCGTGAAACTTATCAAATGCTGGCGATCAACGTGAAGGGGATTGATCTCGTTACTGGTGATCTGCACACTGGTGATATGTGGTTCGAATACACTCCTCAAACTCCTGCTCAGGGAGCAGGTTTCTTCAGACTGGTTGCTTTAGCTTTCGAACAATCAGACGTTATCGAGTTAGATGAACCGAAACGTTCCAGCACGTAATTTCTATTATTAGGCAGCGAAATGGAGGGACGAACTGAAAGAAACACCAAAGCTTTCGCAAAACAATATGGTCTTAAGGGTCCCGTCGCTGCTGGATATATGGAGATCATTAACCCATGAATAGAGCATATAACTTTCAATTAAATATGCCCAGCTAATAATTTGTGTTTCAATGTAATTTTCTTAAATATTAAATTCGTTTATTAGGGGTATATTAATCTTAACATATATCTATGCGCATGTTCTAACCAAAATATTTAACGCTCTTATGATATAATATATCAAATGACAAGTCTGGCAATCTTTTCCATTAAAAATTCATACAAGCCAATTCATGATGCAAAACATTTTCATTCGTAAAATATCGAATAATTTCGGTTTCTTGTGTGTATTAATGGTCCTATTATCTCATAATGATGAGATTACTACATTCATGTGGTTGAAATCAAAAAAATTTTTTGTTCATATGCAGGTTCAAACCAAAATAGCATTTCTCATAGGCACTTATAGTTTTATTTCATCAATAGATTTTTCAGTGTCATTCGCGCATGCCTAATGCAAAATTTTTTAAATATTTATACAATCTTCATCCATCCGACCTATTATATTGTTAGGTATATGAGATTTATTTCACTTCTCGTGACGTAAATTTATAAGAATAATATTTTATCTGGATCATGATTCTTCAAGACGGTTTAGATTTCGAGAAATGTAACTATTTATTGACAAGTTATAGTTTTCTCACTACCTAAATTATTCTTAACTTTTATTTTCCTATGTTTCTCTGATTGTATAGACAGTTTTTAGATCCATTAGATAATATGCCCTGTTTTTACTGATTGGGTTTCATCCATTTAAATGAACGTTGTATGTCAAATTCCACCTGAGATGTTCGGACTCACAATTATCTGTCATGAAAATATACAGTTAATTCAGGTTATTGCTTTTTCTTAATTATATTTTTGTTGATTATCAGCGAAAGAATACCGCTTTGGACAACGTAGTTCCAGTGGGCAGTTGAACGTGGGTGCATGTTTATCAGTGGTGACCACTGCAGTACACTAATATGCATACACAACTCTGTCTACACACCGTGAGGCTCTGTCGCACTTAAACAACCTCTCAATCACGGTCGATGTTACGTTCGTACAAAAAAACACCGTCCACGTTTTTAGACCTTTATTATCGTTATCAACAATAATATACATTTTTTTGAGAAAAATATACACGAAGTCCTTGTTAAGTAATGAGACAATCTAATAAGATTCAAATACTGTCATTGTTATGACTTTGACAATTAGAACTCAATATTACTGACCTAACGATATTTAAAGCTCATATTTATGTTTACTAAACCCCAAAAAGGCGTGTATTGTATTGCTCATAATCGTTGCAGAGATACTAATATATGCAAATGTAATTTTTTTTGAAGTTAAAATTCGATTTGTATTTATATTGATGAGAATATAAACATCTGAATTGTATCCCAAATTATATATAATTTTATCATAATTGGATTGTATTTTTGATATTCATATTTATTAAATATTCTCATTAATTATAACTGATTTCTATTTCAGTAGAAATGGAAGAATCTATTCCTAACTTATCTGAAATATTTTACACTGCCAATTGTTATAAAATGAATTGATCAACGTGACACTCGATAATTTGACAAGCAATTTAACATTAATTTTCAAATTAATGATTTAAATTTTTAAAATTCTCCCATATGTATTTAAAAATAAATTAGTTGAGATATAATTTATCGAAGGAATGGCTTGAAAATATCCATTTTCATTAACTACATAGATATAAAAATTATAACATTATATAATTGCAAATTTAGTAAATAACTTCCGAAGGTTTTCGTTTCTGCTTTGTTGACGCAGTGCTTTTTTTATAAAAAGCTGTAGGTACGCTGCTTGATAAAATACATTTATGCGGAAAATTTACCACCTGATTTAAATATTAATTACAAAATTAATATTTGTAAACAAAAATATTTTTTTTTTGTTCGTCCTTTATTTACATACTATTCGTTAATTTAGTTAAATTTTTGAACACTGTAATTAATGAATTTTACATTCATATTGTTAAATACATTCATTTGGAAATTAATTTGAATAAACTACTGAAAAAATTATTTATAGAATATAATAACAAATATCTCATTGTGATTCAATCCATATATCCATGTATTTTCTAACAAGGTCTCCCAAATTTTTTTTGAACCGATTCAATTCATTTTTTAAACAATCTTCCTTTATTGCCATCTAGAAAAATGTTTCGGTTATTTGATCTTAAAAGATCAATCGGTAACATATATCACAGCTGAAGGTGGCTGTATGATTGACAGGCCACTATCTTTATCTAAATTAATCAGTAAATAATTTATGATACTACTTCGAAAAAAGTGTTGCTTTTATCTTGTTCAATTTCTCCGAATAATAAGAACTTAAAAAGATATCTTTGCAGTATAAAATTTTTGACGTTTTTGAAGTGCATATATCTGTAGTTTACAATCATACATATCTCCTCGTGATTGTCATTCTCAAGGCTTAATACTTTTAAATTTTGACATGATTATCCTCATTGTAAATCTATCTATTGTCAATATAAAAAGGGTTAGCTACTCAAATGTTAAACAATCATTTCAAAACAGGAGTACGTTTAACAAAGTGATTCGTTTAAAAAGTTATGCAGTAAAATTTTTGGACATCCTGATTTAACCATTTGTATATTTATGATTAAAAATGTCGATGAATGAAAAATATAAAATCGATGCAAAATCCCCATAATAGTTCATCTTGGTTTCATTTAATTATTAAAAATTTGATATAAAATGATGATTCGATAATATCTGTATTTTAATGAAGATAATTTACTAAAAATCTTGACAATAATCTCAATTTAAATAGTTCTATGAATACAAAACAATGATAACACAAAATTTTTACTTTGATCTCAAAATATACAGATAGATTCACATTTAAGGATATACAGATACTCCCCACACTTAAAACTTATAACGAAATTTACGATTACTGTTGAACTAGGTATAACATATGTTGATATATGTGACATTTGAGCGTTTTGCGTCGTAATCAGCAAAATAAAAATAAACTAATATATTCTGAGTTTCGTTGTGATCCCACTCATGGCCGTTTTCAATTGAAAATGTGCATATGTGATACGTTTTTCAATGGATTGTATACTTATCAATTTCAACCATCCCTTACAAACCTTCATAACAATGTCTACGAATTCTGGTTGTAAATTATCAGATATTAAAAAAAAGAGGGCAGGGGGGGGTTTAAATAGTTTTTAAAAGCCTTTGAAATAATAAAATTGTTAACACGTTACTTTGTTCATTATTTTATACATGAAATAGATATTTTCGACATATATGTATACATTTAATATGCCTCTATTTGATATTATATTTGAAGATCATAAAAAATACTTTGAAAAATAGATTGAAAGAATCGAAATGCTCTTTTGATAGAATTTTCGTCAATACATGGTAATATTCTATAGTGTTGGATAGATTAAATATTCGTATTCCTGCGATGTAGATCGCTAAATATTCGTGCTGCAATATTTAAGAATGCTGATTATATAATAAAAAGCCTTTACGCGTGTAATATAACTATCTATTAAAGAGAAATTGATGACGACGTTATTTCTTGTTTCAAAATTAATGTAATCACAAAACATTTACACGGTTTCGCACGAATTTTTGCCAAAATACAAATTTTACATTTTTTGTAATTTTAAATAATAATATAATTCATTAATTTAGTAATATATCTATCTTCAGTGATCAATAATTACTCTTTGAAGACAAAGATTTATGTATCTGAACATATAACTGTAATAGCTCTAACAATCGATGCTTGTTATCAAACTAGATGCAGTCGTTATGTTTTAATATAATCCTCTGAGTTTTAAGGACTCTTATTCGTATTTCTCCCTTACACTTCGAAAACATATCTCGATGCGATTCAATAAGGGCGAATATGGACGTGAAAAGATCATTGTGTGTCATAACTCTCTATTTGAGTGAATATGTCTTCACAATGATAGAAATATACATTGCCGACGACTATTGTAGCTAGCTTATGTTCCAAGTTCGAATCTATTAGAGCAACTCATCAATGTAATAACCGAATTGGTCTCTGTTATATCATGAATCATGCCAATTGTGTAAGAGCCACCTATTGACATTCATGGCATCACAATTTGATTTATCTCATACTTCGCAGATTTGAGACAAAATGAATTGAATGGTATGTTTTTTTTCAAATACCATGCGAGTTTCTTATTAAAATATATACCCCACTTTCGTCGATAAATATAATCTTGATGCTTTTTAACAGATTGCAATAGCTATTTAAATATCTGTTTGCTTATCGTGCTCTTAAAGTTTACTGTGCTCTCCTTTGTTCGTCTTTCTCAAATTATGGACTCGCGTTTCCATGAATAATGAAATCATTAAAGAATCCTCTCTATCGTACCTTTTTCGAACCGAAATATCTATCTATTCCACGATTTATGAGACAATTTTTCTAAGAAGATAGCCTGCATTTAAATATACTCACGAATTTATCATTTGATTTTGGTCTTCGTTAAGTTTCTCATGTTAAATTTAACTCGTGTTTTCGCAATATATTCTTCCGGTTATTTTAAAATTGTTTTTAACTGAATAAAGAGTATTCTTAGCAACTCAAAGAACGACTTAAATATCACTTGAATTTTGACTGTTTTTGATAGGCATCAACGATTGTTTTCCTGTCGAGATCTGATGATTTATTATTTGGCATTAAAATTTATTTGGCGAATCGTAATTAGAAACGAGGCGGCAAAATCACAGAGCGCTCATAAAATTTTTTATCGAAATGAAAAGCACAATAAGGAGAAATGAATTAATAACCCTGTATTCTTTATAAATCTAAAGAAATATGGATAAATAGAATTTGTTATAAATAGGATTGGTGTAAATAAGCTATAAAAATGTATTTATGTAAAGACTAACATTGAGATATATTATTAACCATATTCATACATATGAATATCAATTTAATGGTATATAAATCTTCTTTGATATGATCTGGAACTCAAAAAAATAT
>JWZT01003906.1:26277-40040 GCA_000827895.1 Thelohanellus kitauei
GTGCTACATGAGTTTGGATCCTGAAAATAAATTTCCATTGTTATTGAAAAACCTTTATGAGAAATATAATAAAAACTACGTGTAAGACTTTTGAAGAGTTATTAAAGTTTGCAATAAACAATAATACACTTGTTAATTTCAGAATTTGATTTCTGGTCAATTAAAACATCATTTAGAAATCGAAAGCTGATAATGTGATGATTCAATATAAAAATACGTATTTTTTTTAATTATGAGTAAATTTTCGTTATGAATAACATTTTATAATCATTTTAAAAATTAGTGAGAGTTCAAAATGTGGTTATTGCTACATATTCTGAGATATAATACATTTTTGGAAAATGATGAGAAATATGAGACCCAAAATGTAATACAAATTATGTTAGAAAAGATGTGTGTATATTGGGGTTTAAAGCCTATTTACAACTTGTATAATTCAAATGGAAATCCGTAAAACGGGAATAAAATTGTTCAAATATATGGACTTGTACATTATGGATCTTTTTTTATAATTCGATTACAAATATTTACTCTGGAAATATTTCGAGAATCAAGATTTGACATACAGATATACAGTTCTGAAACTATACCACTATCTTACCAAATAAATTTATGATATTGAATAAGTTTATTGTAGCATGTCTCTTCGGAGTCTAAGATATTTTAATGAATTTATTTTAATTCATTATATTAGTATTTATAACAATTTTGAATGACAATTTTGTTTTTGAGATTTAATATATTGATTGTTTGAAAAATGTGGCTATTATTTTTAAATGACATATGGGTTGATTTAATTAATTGGTTTTTAAAATGAACTTTTTTGAATAAAATAGGAAAAAAGAATTACCAGGATGTATACTCATTTTATCGATTGTTCATTATAGGCGATTAAAAATGAATTAGTACAACGTGATTTAGTAATCGATTAAAATATATGTATCACTTTTAGTTGATAATTTGTGGTTATATATACCTCAAATGACATCGATGTTGAATATCTTGAAACCACAGACGACGAATACTAAACTAAATCTCAACAATAATTTTTGATAAAGAAGTAGTTTAGCCCTGCACGTTCAACACCGTAGAGCAGGTCGACGATTCATAGAAGGGTTATAAGGAGCTATCGGCCCGGCTGTACTAACATGGTATATGAATCAAAACGGCTTCGTGGGCTGAAGCAGTGATTTGTTGGCCCGAGGCTGTGTTAACTTTGGTACAGTTGACATGAGCCCTGTAGCAGGTTTTCTCTCTACGTGACTCTTGTAGCGCCCTTTACTTTCAGTGAAAGACCTGCTGCCTCCTTCTTTCGCCACTGGCCCTCAAAATATCTAATTCAGTAATGCATTTACCCGAGTAGCTTTGGACCGCAAAATCTGGCGTTCACTGACGGGGCGACCTCGTGCTGTTTGCCTATAAATGTTAATTGAACTCTGGGCGTACCACCTCAAGCTTTTGAGTCATCGTTATTAATCTACCTGTTAATTGGCCACTTGTTAAACTTTGCCAGGTTTGAGTTTACTGAACAGCTGGCGTTTTATAAGCTTGTGAATCTATATGAGTACTTCGTATAGTACTCTAGACAAAGGTAGAGACAGATTGGATTCGGTAGTCCGAAATGAAAGAAATATATTGAAAATTTGGACATGTAGGATCTCAAAGGCATCGCATGCGAATAGTAGGAGTTAATCTTTCTGCTATCATATTCAGACAAATTCTCACATCCATTCTTGCCATAAGTTTGCGTAATCGCACTTTCCTACCAGTTACGTTTTCATAACCCGGTTGGCAGGCGCATATAACAGGCACGAGAGCAGTAATGAGATTGAGATATCGGCGAGATTCTAGAATGCCTTCGAAGAGAGCAGTCTCTGTCCAGAAAGAACAACGAGAGACTGAAAAAGAAGCTGCCGTTGATATGCTCCGAGGCTGGATACCTCAGGACACGGCACACATCTACAGGAGGTAAAGGACTAATTTAACCAGAGCAGCGGTGAATACAATAATTCATGTAGCACCATCTCTACATTTCAGAAGAGTTCGACGACGTATAGACGACGGGAACTAAGGTGAAATAGGCTGTGGTAGTGTAGCAAAACGAACCAGAATTCATATCAACAACCCTGCAGTCTAGACTTGGACTAGTTTGACTAATCTGCCAGGCATTAAGTGGCAGCTTCCAGAGCAATTCAGTATTCATCGGTGGCCATAGAGCCACAGGCTGATGTGTCGGTGATCTCCTAGGACCATTGCCTGTAGCTGAGCGAACTGTCTGGTAGCATTCATTGACGTGCTTATGATGATACGAATATCGATGATTCTGTAGCTGCAGGCTTGATCAGGCGTTAAATCATTTTCGCTTTTCGACGAGACTGTAGTAAGCCTATTGATTCCAAAACATATACCATGAATATCTCATGGCCGAATCTGCACTCTATAAGGCGTGTGCCTATGAGATATCAAAATGTCTCTTAAAGAGTCACAACTGACTGAATTATCGCCTGTCCTACACGCATTTCATGCGATAATACCAGAACTGCCATGGCTATAATTCTATTCGCATGCTCGAGAAAGCCTAGAACAGCCTCGAAGTAGAGGTTATCTGGTAGGTTCGTCAGAAAAAGGGCTGGCTCTATCTATCTTCATGCGTTCAAGACTGTTGATGGAGGTACCTTAAACGCAAAAAACCGAATCGCTCGAAGAGCTATACGCCGACTTCTGCAGCATTAGTATGCATAAGTGATGGTCAAAGGACACTGCCCAACCTCTGGTTAAGGATGACCCCCTTACGGTCATGTTTGAGGAATTCGGCCTAACACAAACACCTCATTCCATAACAAATGAGAGAGGCTGTTAAAGCGATAATGTATTTTCAAAAAGTAGCCAAGCATCTTATTTATTACCTAGTGGAGCAGAGAATATATGTTGTGTTAACTTAACGTTTTTATATCACGATATCTCGACAGTATTTTTAGCAATACATGAGATATGCATTTAATTTCGAACATTCTAGATTTCTTTGACATTTACTGCTAAAGGTAATAGATTTTACAGATTTAATTAGAGGCATTTATATGTACACATGAGAGTTTTACTCGCTGTTACACCCCTATCAATTTAAAATAAGGTCTATATTAGGCATAATATTTGAATATTAAATTAAACTACATTATCATATGCGTAAATATGAGCTAAACCCATTTACTTGACAAAAGTTAAGATGCCTTCCAGTGATTAGTTGATGAGATGTTTTTCTAACTTTAATCCATCATATATAATTTGACATTCGCTTCACCATCTCAATGAGGCTGTACCAGGAACATCAATTTTGTATGTTTACCATATATATA
The DNA here is from genome assembly GCA_000827895.1 of Thelohanellus kitauei. NCBI lineage: Eukaryota > Metazoa > Cnidaria > Myxozoa > Bivalvulida > Myxobolidae > Thelohanellus > Thelohanellus kitauei. The sequence continues at coordinate 29,631 of JWZT01003906.1, forward strand.
TATATTTCAAACAAGTAATCGACAATTTTTTCAGTAATTATATATATATATTAAAAAAAATATATCCGAAACAAATAATACATATATAATTTCATGAATCTAATTCTTTTAACATTTAAATTCTTTCCGATTAAGTGAAATTCCTTTAGAAAAAATATTTTTTTTAATTGTTGAGAGATAATAATAATGATATTATGCAAAAATTATAAAGTCAGAATATGTGAACTATGAGACTTTTAGAATAAGTATCCAGTTCCATCATTTTTCCTAAATTTATACTTTTCGGCGTTTACATCAACATCATTGACATTATCTCACCACGGAATTGAAGAACGAATCATTTTCTCAAATTTTCCATCGATTTTTATGTATTTAATTTGATATTTCTACGCCAAGAACGATAAAAGTATTTACATATGAGAAGATAAATTAAAAATAAATATTAAGTTAAAAAATATGGGTCAAATACCAAATTATTATATCGATAAGTGTTTGATATTTTACTTGATGATATGTGTATAAAAATATGGGTAATTTTTCAAATTATTTGAATTCAGAATAAGTTTGATTTATAAAATATATGAGTATCTTGAAAATAGTTTACAGGTAATGAATTTTTTGATTAGTATGGGCGGAGGATGAGGATTTGACATTCGATTTAGTATAAATAGCGTTGATTTCTCGATAAAATCATACTCAAAAATATGTCTGCCATGTAAGATTTTATTATCCATACTTTAATATAGGGGTATGTTAGTTGGGCATTAACGTTCTATATACAGGCATTCAATTCAGTTCATCGGTCTGCTGGTTGTCTTCTTGTGTCCAATGATCTCTTCAAAGGACATTGAGCCCATGGACAGCTATTATGACGAATTAAAAGAGATGAGTGGACAAGATCCTGTTCCATGGTTAAATGTAAAATTGGAACATAATTAGATATTCTTTGGAGCTAGATTCCTCGTTCTTGAGCCAAGAACGTCTACTGACCGTATTGAAAAACAACCCATACTAAGATATAGGGCTGACGAATCTAAGTTATTTACTTTGATTTTGACAGGTGAGCATGTGTTTAATGTTAGATATTGATTCTAATGTTGATAACGATCCGATTAACCGTGAAACTTATCAAATGCTGGTGATCAACGTTAAGGGGATTGATCTAGTCACTGGTGATCTAAACACTGGTGATATGTGGTTCGAATACACTCCTCCATCTCCCCCTGAGGGAGAAGGTTTCTTAAGACTGGTTGCTTTAGCTTTCGAACAATCAGACGAAATCGAGTTAGATGAACCGAAACGTTCGAGAACGTAATTTCTATTATTAACTAGTGAATTGGAGGGACGAACTGAAAGAAATACCAAAGCTTTCGCCAAAAAATATGGTCTTAATGGTCCCATCGCTGCGGGGATAATCGACATCATTAACCCATGAAAAGAGCATACAACTTTCAATTAAATTTGCCTAGCTAATAATTTATGTTTCAATGTTATTTCTTTAATATTTAAATGTTTTGTTAAGGGTAGATTTAACTAAACATGTATCTATGCACATGTTCTCACCAAAATATTTTCGATTCTATGAAATAATATATCAAATGACAAGTCTAGCAATCTTTTCCATTAAAAATTCATACAAGCCAATTCTTGATGCAAAACATTTTCATTCGTAAAAAATCGAATAATTTCGGTTTCTTGTGTGTTTTAATGGTCCTATTATCTAATAAGGATGAGATTACTACATTCATGTGGTTGTAAAAAAATGTTTGTTAGTTTGCAGGTGAAAACCATAATAACATTTTCAGTATTCAATAATCCCTTTATTTCATCAATAGCTTATTCAGTGTTATTCGCGCGTGGGAAATGCAAAATATTTTTAAGTGTCAAGTAAATATTCATCCATTTTACTTTGTATATTGTGAGATGTTAGGCATTTCTTCGAATTCTCATGACGTAAATTTATACGAATAATATATTATCTGGTTCATGTTTCTTAACGACAGTCTCGATTTCGAGAATTGTGACTATTACTGAACAAATTATATTTTTCCATCTACATTTAATTATCCTTTACTTATATTTTCCTATGTTTCTTTTATTGTATGGACAGTTTCAATAAAACTATAAGCAAATATGCCTTTTTTTGATTTTTAGGGCTTAATCCATTATAATGAAATTTTTATGTCAAATTCCACCTGAGAAATTCGGACTCTCAATAGGCTTTCACGAAAATAAACTGTTTATTCAGTTTTTAAATTATCTCAAAAATTATTTTTGTTGCTTCACAGAGAACGAATGCCGCTTTGGTATTGTAGCACTAGTGGGCAGTGGAACATGGGTGCATATTTAGCAGTAGTGACTACTGCACTACACTAATATGATTTCAGATGTGTGCTTATCCGGTATGAGGGTCTGTCGAACCTTAACAACCTCTAAATAACTGTCTAAGTTTCTTTCTTACAATAACACACCGTGGCAGGTTTGTGCACCTCCATTACCGTTATCAAAAAAATACATTTATGTGAGAAAAATACATATTAATTCGTTGTTTAGTAATGAGAATATGTTATTGGATTCAAATCCAGCCACTTTTGGGCCTTTGAATGGTTTAACTCCCTATTACTGAATTAAACGAAAGTTATGGTACATATTTATGTTTACTGAAGCCATAAAAGGCGTGTATTGTATATCTCATAATCATTGCTAAGATACTACTGCATCTATAAACTCAATTCTCAACGTTATATTTCGAATTATTTATTTTTATTAATGATGAGAATATAATCATTGGTATAATATCCCATAAAAAATATAATTTTCTCATAATTTAATTTTTAGTTTAATATTCTAATTTATCATACATTCACATTTATTAAAACTGGTTTTTTTGCAGTTGAAAGGGCAGGAAAATATTCCTAATATATTTTCAATAATTTAAACTTAGTATTATTATAAAATGATTTTATCATGCCTAACACTCGATAATTTGAGAAATGATGTGATATTTTTAATTTTGAATTAAAATGTTTCAATCTATATGGTTCCCATATGTGTATGTCAAAAAAAAATACTTGAGATATAATTTATAAAAGAATGGATTGAAAATATCCATATTCATTAACTCCAATGAAATTAAAATTATACAATCTATATTTGCTAATTTCGTAAATCATTTCTGATATTTTACGTTTCAGTTTTGTTAAATGCATTGATTTTTTTCTGAAATAAAAAATGTAGTAACGCTGCCATATAAAAAATATTATGTCGAAAATTTACGACTATATTTATATATTGATTACATATTTTTTATTATAACATATAATCGATTATTGTATCAGTAATGATATATGAACATCAAAATATATATACCTGACAGATATTTCATCTAAAATTTCCTGAATTTTCTTATTTTAAAAATTTAAGCTGTGTCCAAAAGATTGACGTACCTTCACGAAAAAACATTTTTGTAATTATTGATAGACAAAAATCATGATATTTTTAAATCATTCTAAAGCAAGAATATATGAAAATTAACCACCCTTAAAATATATATCCGGTAAAATATTTTTAATGAATTTATCCTGTTTGGCATTAACAATGCAATAATGATTATTATACAATAGAATAGTAGAACTAATCAGGTGCTTAAATTATTCATCGATTTCTGAGTATTATATGATGATTATCTTTCACGATCGATAAAAAGTATTTAACCATGAGAATCAAAATCAAAAATGTTTATCAACTATTATATTTGTCAATTTTTTAATTATAATATCGTAAATTGTATAATTTTTTACATCATCATATCTCTAAAAGATTTTGTGTATATTTGACCATTATTCGAATTGCTAAATACTTTTGATATAAAAATATCTGAGTATTTTGTAAATAGTTGACATATAATCAATTTTATGATAAGTATGGGCGATAGTTTTGAATTTGATATGAGAATTTATATACATGGCCTAATTTTCCCGAAAAAATCACATTCAAAAATGTTTCTCATGTAAGAATTCTATAATCCATACTTGGATGTTGCGGTATATTATAGGATCATTAACGCTCTTTATTTAGGCATTCAATTCAGTTATTCGTTCTGTTGGTTGCGTTCTTGTGTACACTGATCGTTTCAAAGGATTTTGAGCCAATGGACATTTATCTTGACGAGTTAAAAACAGATGAATAAACCAGATGATTGTTATACTCATTACCGTAAAGTTATAAAATAATTAGATGTTCTTTATAGCTATATTGCTCATGTATGAGACAATTACGTTTGCTGATCAAGCTCAAGATCAACCTATTTTAAGATTGGATCTGACGAATCTATGTTATATACTGTCATTTTGACAAGTTAACCTGTGTCTAATGTTAGATATTGATGAGAATTGTTGATAACGACCCGATCAACCGTGCAACTTATAATATGCTCGTCATCAACGTGATTGAAATAATTTTAATCACTGTAGATATGTGGTTCCAGTACATGGGTCAAAATCCGCATGCTTGAGAAGGTTATTTCAGATTGGCGTCTTTATCTTTAATCAATCAGACTTAATCGAATTAGATGAACCGAATCGTTAAAGCACGTACTTTCTGTGGTTAATCAATGAATTATAGAGACGACCTGAAAGAAGTACCAAGGCGTTCGCATAAAAATATGGTCTCCAGGGTCCGGTAGCTGTTGGAGTGATAGATATCATTAACTATTGAACAGGCTATAAAACGAGCAATTATACAATATAAATCTAGCTTTTAATTATCTTTCAATGAAAATTATTCATTATTATTAACGATTAAATAGGCGTATATTCGTTTAAAACACACATCTAAGCGCATCTTTTTATAAAAATATTAAGCGTGGATTATGAAATAACATATCAAATGGCAGAATCTGGCAATTATTTTAAGTAATAGATTCATACAAGCTCATTCTTGTAGCTCATCGTTTGTTATCGCTAAAAATTAGAATAGTTTTGGATGAAATTATGGTTTCAACTGTCATATTATGTTAGAATGATTACAATAACATATTCGTGTGGTTGAAAATCAATAACTGTTCATTTATTTATACGGAGGATAAAACCATTCAAATGTTCCCCACATGCACTAATCATTTTATTCTATTAAAATATGAATCGATGTCATCAGTTTATGCATCGTGCTACACATTTTTCTGAATGTAGTAAATATCGATATATCTGACTTTGTATATTCTCGAGCAGACGAGATTTGTTCCACATCTCATGACGTAAATTTATGTCTAATGATTTACCCGGGTATTGTGTATTCGTGATTATATCTATTTCTAGCATGGTGGCTTTTGATGACGAAATTATATTTTTCGCGATATTTTAAGTTATCCTTACTTAAATTTTGCTATTTTTCTCTGATTGTATATACAGTATTTAGAACCACGAACTAATACACCTTTTTATACTTGTTGATTTTCATCAATTATGCTGAATTTTGTGTATCAATTTCAACAGAGATTCTAAGAATCTCAATTAGATTTCATGAGAATATACATATCATTCGGCCTTTACTTTATCATTATTACATTTGTGAGAGAATAATACACACGATTTCGTGGTTTAGTCATTAGACGATATAAATGGATTCAAACCGTACGACTTTAAGTAGTATGACAAGTTTAACTCGATATTATTGGCTTAAACGAAGGTTACAGCAGATATATATATCGACTAAATACCAAACCCTTTATATTCTATAACTCATAATCGTTGGTGCGATACTAATATATATTTAAAGTAAACTCTTAGAGTAAGAATTCGACTAATTTTTTTGTTTATGATTAGAAAATAATCATAACATATATACTCCAAGTAGATATACAATATTCTCGTAATTCTATTGATAGTTAGAAATTTTTATTTTGCAGGTATTCCCATAAATTAAAATATGTGCTTATATCAGTTAAAACGTTAGCAAATATTCCTAAGATATCTGCAATATTTAAACAGCGTATTATTATAACATCATTATATTGGCATGACACTCGAAAATTTCAGAAATTATTTTGTAATTTAATATTTATTATAATCTTTATGATATTTAGAAGAGTATTTCAACAAAAATTTTTTGAAATATATAATCTTTCAAAATTTTAACCTGAACTTATCAATTATCCTAAACTGCACAGATATTTAAATTATAATATTTTGTAACTGCAAATACATTTGAGTTTTCCTGAAGGTTTTCGTTTTTGGTTTGTGCGATGTACTCTCCGGAAAATGTAATTTTACCATCTAGAACTGTAGTAATATCATTATTTGATTATAGGTAAGAACACTGATCAAATCACCATGATTCATGGTCGCGCGAAAATAACATTTTAAAGATACAAATGAAACCGTTTAACATGAAACATGATCATACAAATGTAAATTTTTCATTAGCGCTAGATTTAACATCTAATGCCAGACATTAAGAGAATTTATTCTCTGATTAACTTTATAAGAAGAGCTTCACAAAATGATTATCATGAATTTCAATCTAACCTAAGTATAAGTTCATTCGATTTAATGGCATATTTCTATTTTTATGGTGTTCTGAGTACTTTCAATTACGTAGTTTATGCCATGCTTCAAACCGTTAGATAAATGTGAAGATTTGTTCATTTTATACTAAATTACAATTGCATTTATCGCACAGAATACGCCAAGTGTCAAACTAATCATATTTGAGAATTTGAAAACATTATCGTTATATCACTTGTAATTTGAAAAATATTTATGTATGTCGACAAAATAAGATTACGTATCAATTAATTATGAGTTAAATTTCTCATAATTTTAATTAATAATCTAAAGGGTGAGATTGTTGCATTTTATGAATTAAAATCAACAGATATTTTTACTAAAATATTTTATAAAGTTTTGTGTAACTTTGAAATCAGTCGTGGCAAAATATTTTTTAATATGTATATAAAAATTGGGTATATTATGAGTTGAAAATATGATAATATTACAGAATATATAAGATGTATAATGATATATATAAATAAATATAAAGATCAAAACTGTGTGATGTTTAATATTTATAATTATCGACTGATATAATAAACTATGATCATTATCTCATATTTCTAGAATATAATATAACCATTGTAAATGCTGCCTGCGCTTATAAATGGAGGAAGCACTTGGCTTTGGTCAAATTTCTCAAACATGACCTTGAGGCGGGCAAACGTTAACCGGTGGTTGTCATTCGCCCATCCAAGTATTGCTCAGCCTCAGAATTCAGCGACTCCCTTTTATATCTATACTGTTATTTATCGTTCCGGGCGCCTCCATTCACAGTAGTCAACACATTACAGGAATCTAGCACGGCGTTTTCGAATGTGCAAATCTGAGTAGCTGTTTTTCTGCGGTCTTCTCAGAAATCTCATGCATGCGAAGCCAGAAATCTGGCAGATATCCGTTCAGCTACTAGCGCATGATAAGTCATGGATTACGCCAGGCAATAATACATAAATGTGTGAATTTATAGAAGGAAATTGCAGCCTAACCAGATCACGCTTGATATGAGTATGATTCAGCCGAAAATTTACATGGCCGAAATATTAGAACCATAGGCTGCCGGTCGTCTCGTCTATATAGGGAGATCATTAAACTACAGGGTATTACTAATTCCTATAGCATCGTCGACGATCATGTCGTTAAAAGATTGTCAATAGCCGTGCCTCAAGAAAGCTCAGTGACCTGAAAGTAATCTTCCACGAGTTTAACCACGAAATAATTGGTAAGCAGTAGGGTCATCACTGAAGACTTTGTGACTTCCGAAGCGAAAACTTAGTGCTTGATACATAGGCCAAGCTAGGTCATGTTCCGTAGACAGAGATCCTGTGTGGATTCTGGTTTCTGAGGTTACACAGCCGTGATCACGAGAATCAAAGTACCTGATGCAGATTAGACTTACACGTCTTTGTCAGTGAAGACCCTATGTTAAGCTAGTTGTTCCTTTTTTACCCCTTGTAACCTATAAATTCGGTTTTTATCTGTTCTTTGAATAACGATTTGGCACGAGATATCCAACCCGACCATGTCAATGCCAGCTTCACTGGCTAACGTTGCTCTAACATTCACAGGGTCTCTCTCTCGTCTAAGGCATAACAGGGAGCAGCCCCTAAATTCAATTATCCTTACTGCTGACATGTTAATATCTTTAGACGAACCTGGCCAAGGAAAACAGGGAGCTTGTAGGAATATGTGACTAGACTCACTTATGGCAAGAGTAACATGTTAGAATTTGTCTGAATATGTTAGCGAAGACGATGTATTTCCATGGTATAAAACGCTATACCTTCAAAGACCTATAAGCTCAAACTTTAAAAGAAATGCCTACAGCGGCTATTCCACATCGCTTTTGATGTAAATCTTAGGTATAATATATGAGGTGTTTATCAGGCTTCACGAGCTGATGAATCGCATGCTGTTCATTCAACGACCTGCTGATAAAGGCGAACCTATTCCTTAATAACAGGCAGACGATATCTGATCGCCTAAATCTCCATCAGATGGAAGGGCAATGGTCATTTGCTAATATGTGGCCAATCAATACGAGGTTGCTCTATCAATCAAGCCAAGCATGTTTTTTATACACATAACCAGTTAAATGCCTTCCAAGATCCTAGATCTGGATAGATACAAGCGGAAATACATAGGCGCCAGGACCTCTTTCTAATGTAACTGAGGCCTATAAGAGCCACGAATACAGAAACGATGCTACATAGCTCGAGCCAAAGGTACGTTCGTGAACACAGATACTGGCCAACCATGGAAAATCTAGGCCTCGACAGGGTACGAATTCGTGTCCTTAGCTCATCGCCACCTAACCGAGAGTGCTGAATCTCTATAGGCCGGATGTTCGACAAGCTCTTCGCAGTTGAAAGGCTGACGTTACACCGGTTGTATACAAAAACACGCTGCTGCAATTTTAGTTTAGTTTTTCTTTAACCCTCAAAACTACCTATAAATTGTCGTTCTAGACCTATATAATCGACGTTTATAATTTTTTATTCACCAGTATTAAAAAAATCCAGGATTCTACACGTGTAAATATACTTAATTTCACAAAAAATGTTTGAATAATAGTTCTATATATATATATATTTATTTAATTTAAATACTGAGAAAACCTCTGATTTATAAATTTTACATTAGTATTTCAATTAGTATTTCACATGCAACCGATCGGTGAATCCGAATGCTTTATTTTTGAAATTTATAATATTCAAGACAAGAATTGTGTGCTTATTTTCATTAAAAAAAGCAAACTATCATCGTTAGATATTTAAACTTAAACACGTTCAGCCAAAAATATTAACTGTTAATTACGATAATCAATAAATATGATTCTACAAATATATGATTAGAAATATTTTACAGATATTTACCACCGTTTATTAAATAATGAATAAATTATTTTCTATTTACATCTATGTTTTTAAATTTATTCTGATTTACTACTGTCAATGAACATTTTTTTATTATTTTTATGACAATGAAATAAAAACTAAACAAAAGTAAATATTTATCTCAATTTTTTTTTATGTATGAAAATATATCTAGGTGTTATATTTATGGCCCTTGCGGGATGCGATTTTTATCACATATGTTCGATAAATTAGAAATGATAATAAAAAAAAACGCGTATTGGTGTATTTTTTGATATTTGACAAAGCTCAATAAGTTTAAAGGTACTGCCAAACATAGTTATATTCAAAATTATTTAATAAATGTCTGACTCAATAGTTAAATTGTTTTTACATGGATATATTCCTTCAAAAAAATGCAAAGGGTTTATGGGTTTTGGCACATTGACGAAATTTTATCAAATCCTCTATAGATTGAAGGTTAATTTTCAAATGGTTACATTTAAATCTTTTATAGTATATGCACATATATGCCTTGATGTGATATCACTCGATTCGTTTGTGGTTTTCCCGACAATATGCGCCATGCTAAAATCCAGAGAGGTCATGATGAATATTACTGAGTTGGTCAGTCAACCATTACAAGTGTGTCATCAACTTTCTCATTAGCGGCCTTGCGTCTGAAATTGTCAATCAAATTTCAGGTTTGTGCTGTCTACTTTCAGATATCAATCAGCAGCAGAAATTTTCCAGCAATTTATTTTAATTATTAAAAGGTTGTCATAATTTAAAATATAAAGTTAATTACATATTTTTAGTAGCTATTCCTTGTATGCATTCTGATATACATTACCCCATTTTGTGTAAAAGTCCTTTTAATCCGATGAAGTAATGCAAATTGATCTCTTTAAATTGATAAGACAAAGTTCTGCATTTGTCGAATTCCCGTCTTACAACCAAATTTCATTTCGAAAATTTTTGTGGTGTTCAGAAACAGGCTGTACGGGGGC
>JWZT01003910.1:79913-131950 GCA_000827895.1 Thelohanellus kitauei
ATATAATGGAGGAAATTAATATTTCAAACGGGCTTTCATCGTTTGAATTTATAAATCTACATTAGAATTATGAATTAATTATTAAAATAATCATAAATGGAAATCCTATACTTTATCATTTGTAAACCGCTTTCGGGAATGCTCGTCGTTATTTTTTACATTTATATAGACATTTAATAATGTTTTTAAAGGTATTCACTGAATGATGTTGGTTACAATGCATAAATTGGCGGTAAGAGCGATCGATATCTAAAATATGTTTTAAAAAATCCACACACATCTGAATATATACATATAACACACACACAGAGCACGCGCGTCTGATGTTTAGTATTATATCAAATTCCATACTTAAGACATAGACTTAAAACATATTTTCTTGGCTTTAGAAGCAAAAATGTTGAGGATATGTAAAAATAGTGGGTCAGGATGACGGAGATCTATCACAAAAATAGATCAGAATGTGTCAAAATTCGACTTATGTGTGTGTCAATCTGTTCAAAAATTTGCATTGATTTAATAAAGCTGTGTGAATTAATTGATAGGGAATTGTTGTGCAATCGTAATTCACTGTTTTTCACTGACAGAGTTTTTAAAAAACAAGGAGGATAGTCTGGTTGCTGAAAGGATTCATCCATGATAAAATAATTATGGTTAAGTGAATGATGTAATCTAATGATAACGAGTTAATTTTGAAATAGATCTTTAGTTTAAATTAATTGCTTAATAGAGTAGATCCTCAGTAATTATCTGTACAATTTCTGGTGATGATGTTTGTTTTATTATTCACAAGCATTCCAAAACTTCGAGGATACCCCTCAGCTTTAAAGAACGTAAAAGTTTGTTACAGAATCGTTTCATTTTTTTGATATAGTGTAATATCGAAACACTCATTTATGTTGGGTTTCGATTTCACATTTTCTTCTTTTACCATCCCCCTATTTTGTATATGCAAGTCTTGCTTCGATACCGCAATATCACAAATCATTCAATAATTCGGACAGATGAATTTGTCTACTTTTTGATGTTTCATGCAAAAAACTGCAAATCAACTATAAATATCAGTCATCCGAATGACCCCGATGTGTATTTGGTAAACTAAATCGATTGATATAGGAATTCAAGGTATTTATCAGAGTTCATGAATCTATTCCACATATTTCCAGGCACCATTTCTTTCTGTGGCCGAATACTGACGACGTAGTTCATACAATTGATGATTTTTCAAATGTTGCCGATTTATTCGTACATTTCAAGCCAAAAGCGCCAGAAGTAAAATGATCGACGAATAGGTGATACCCAGTCCCCTATTCTTTACCTCGTTATACATTAGAATTTCTTAGATACTGGAATAAACCCAAGCCTATATGTTTGATGCTCGTCGTATTTTGTCAATTAACACAGTACCTTAACCGAAAGTTGTTAATACAATATATACGCATCATCAAATTGAAAAATAAATTTTCAGGATTGGTTCAGATGAGGATACATGTGTACAATATGACTGGAAACTACGAACAAGAAAAATTGCTCGATATCAACTTACCTGGTTGGCGGATTAGATGTCCACCGCGATTTCCAAAATCAATTCTCTCTCCTCATATATTTTATCATCCATCCTGGAACGTAATTTAAACTTCGATAGAGATATTCAGGATAAAGTTTACCATAAATGATCTGGTTTATCGTAGCAAAGAAATAACGAGCCTCGATTTTGAACACGGAGCTTTTAGTAATGTTCCAGGTAGTCAATTTATATTTCTGAACCTAATTATCCATCGATTCAAAAGTTATAAGTTCCGGTTGTACCATCATGGTTAGTTTAAAGATCATTAAAGATTTTAATATTAAACACGTCAACATATTACCTCTATTTCCATTACATTTAAGGGAACAAACCTGTGAAATCAATGGATTGGTACAAAAGTTGATAACTAAAGCCGACTGTGTTCTCCCAATACATATTCAGAGACATAGTTATCCAAAGTAGTAAATACTCCGTGGTTTTATATGGACAAAATTCTCAAATAAGATTATTCGAGGCTAAATACGATAACATAATGGACAGCTGTATGTCTAATACTTCAGGTCTGTTCATCATATGTTCAGATTTCCTTGAAAGAAAAGATTATGACAATTTTTAAATGTTTAAATTTACGTTATAGATTGAGTTAAAACACATGTCCTAATTATAGTTTTAAAATCGGCGAAGCGGGCAATTCAAAAACAGAATTTGAACTGTTTTATATCAGCTATCAGTAACATGTTGACATTAATAATTGCTGCCATATATTCGAACCAAGCATAACATTGTCATCCAGGCGGGAGCGATGATTTATTCGTGCTAATTTAAAAAAACATAATTAATTTGCTGGTACGGGTTCTCATCACCTATATGATGCATAGAAATTTGATAATAGTTCTTGATGAATTATTTTAAAAAGAGCTGATTCCGAATTCAAACGACGGTCCATTTTTATTGATATCTATGATATGGATAAATTAGATTTTATTAACATGTTATAACAATTATGGTTAAAATATCCAGTGGCGGAAAATGATAAAAGTAAATGAGTCATACTCCATACAATATACAAACTAATATCAATTCATCTTTCATATCATACCAGATCTAAAACAAGCAATCAAAAATGTAAAACTTTACACGATGAACCCAGATAAAAGAGGTCCTTTTCACCAATTATTTTAAGTGGTACACCTGTGTACTAGGTTGATATATGAGAGCATTTATTTTAAGCGAAATCGATTATTAATATCTAGGATAATAAGATTTTTGTTGTATACCATGAAAGCTATTTGATTGGATGTTCGATTAATAGACATCTGGATGGCCAAAAAGCCAAATTCAATATCAAATAATGTTTCTTTCCAAAGTTTCAGAATTAATCATAAATTAACGTTAATAACATTTTTGAGATGCAATATTTGAGGCTAACATCCGTCGAATTATCGATATTTCTCACATGAATGATGTCAGATTTTTGGGTTTAAATGGTAATTAATAAATATTTAGTCATAGCCCTTTTGAATTAAATTTTGTCACTCAAAATCTAATATATTCATGATTAGGGTTAATAAATTACAAGTTGATAAATTTGACACGCACGCGCAAACCGAGAGACCATTTATTAAATTTTTATGTATTATGAACTTCTTACCAAAAGTTAAATAAATCTGTTCCTTTATTTTTACAAAATATAATTCCAAAGAGATGAATATTCATAAGTTAAAAAAACTATTTACACAAAATGTCAACACAGAATATTCAAATTGGCCATATAATTGGGTTTAATGGTTTGAATAGCGATAATTTAACGATTATTTTATTGTTTTTAAATCATGCATAAATGTTGGATAACATAATTTTTTAGACACACTCAATGGTGGGATATTTTAGAGACCATAGGATATTTTGCGAACAGGTTTGTAAAACAAGAATAATGTTTTAGTTTAGTTTTGTTTTAAATCCTTACAATGCATGGTTGTTAGGGCCCTCTTCAATAGTTACATTATGATATGTTTTTAATTCTTATTTAAACTACTATCACGCAACAATATTACTTTTAATTTTACCTATTATAAAATGTTTCATTAAAAATTTCAGAATTGACTTTTCGCAAATGACCTTTCCTCATGACATTCAAATCTTCTCAAGAAAACATTTTAAAGTTTGCACTAAATTCAAAAATATATTCAAAATTTTCACACATTTACAAAATGCTCTCTTTAGAGTGATCTTGATGCATACCGCGTAGATTCCCCTACCCATTCTTCAGAATCGGTTTTAGGCGATTTATGTTGATGCCCTTGTAAGAACTTTTAGTAACCGCCCAGTATTGAATATTAACAGAGACCGTTGAACTATTTTTTTCCATCTTGAAAAAAGTAGGTCATTTGGGTTAAGAGGAGTATGTGGGGAAAATATGATTTAGTGTCTTGCATTTTATATAAAAACTGTAACTTCACACTCGTTGTAAAATCTTACTTTGTCAAAAAGAGAAGTTAATGGAGTGCTTATAGTTATGCTACGGCACCATACATGTAAAATTATACTAATGTTTAAGGTTTGATTCTCAAAAACCAAATTTTAATGAAGTGCGAACTTAATAATGTCTTCATGTTAACATTTGAAAGGCATAAGATGTAATTTGTGTATGATCATTAATTTATGATGTTTTGACTTGTTTTAAACAAAAGTTCAATAATGAGATATCAAATCTCGATTAATTTATTCAAATACTGTACCAGACACCTGTTTGGATCAATTACAGTTGTTACTAAAGTGATAAATACAATGTAGAACAACGTTTCGATGTTTATGCGTTTTATCGATGCCATCAAGTGTAAATTTCAAAAATATTTTGGTTGAATAAAATGATGGTTCATATTAAGGAACTCGGTTAACACCAGAAATCTATGTTGTTTCAATCTGAATTGATAGTCGATGAACATAAATTTAAGATTAATATATTAAAAATAACCTCATATTATCATTAATCTCCGGCTTAATGAAAGACTATGTTTCCATACATACGCCTAATGAGAAATCCTAGAAGGTTCATCTATGAGTTAGAATTTATTTCAATTGGTATCTCTAAAAATCTAAATCATTCAAACTAAAATAATCTCACTGAATAAAATCCAATCCATTGTGTAAACGTAAAAGGTGAGACCAGTTGGATTCGAACCAACGACTCACCGACGCTAACCCAGCGGTCATCAACTAGACCACTCAGCGCTGCTACTCTACACAGGATATCTAATATATCCTACATATATGATGAATTGAACAGTCAATCTATTTTCAGAAAACAGTTTACCCAATAATAAACCAATTCTAATGAATAAAAACATCCTTTAGGACCTCTTGTTATCTAGTAAGTAATGCTCAACCATGATAAATCGTAGTGTGAGAATGTACAATGATTACCGAATTATAGGATTTGACATCGAATTTCAACAAATCTATGGTTGTTGTGAGTAAAACTGGGTTATCAGGACTTGGAAATAAACCACAGAATCAGTCGAATGGTTGGAAAGGATAACCCATAGATGCCGTTAAATGGATCCAGTAATTGACCGATGACTCAAAAGTAGGCTGTCAAATAAAGAATAAAACAAGACAAAATAGACTAATTAAACACGTTCAAGTTTTCGAATTTTGAATTAATGTCCCCAAAAATAAATTTAAGTTCATAAATCATCATAAACCATTTCAAAAGATGTGCGAAGGGCCTGGGATTATGAATAATTATTTGTTCTGATTTATTTGCACCAGAGGCAGAATCTGCGAGATTACTAGTGCTATCAGAAGAGCTTTGGTTTTGGGATGAATCGCTTGAATTCAAGTTGAGAACTTTGAAATAAGAATCTACTTTATTTCTATCCAAATAATTTGAATTATTAAATGAATAAAGGATCCAGGAAAATACTTGAGTGTATATTTTGTATTCTGCATTTCCTGAAACCGTATTTACTTGTGATAGAAATGTTTGATTTAAATGTGATTCACACACTAAAAAAATACTCCTAATAAAATCTTCCTTAATCATTGAAAGGTAACGGCTCTTAAGATATTCATACATGAACAGTTTTTGATCATTTTTAAGCTTATTGATGTAGATCTCATCACTCAGAGCCAAGATGATGTCATGCACCCCTTTTTTAATCTTGTCTAAATAAGAAGTAATAATTGGTTCACTGAACCTCGAAAAATCGAGAGTATTTATCATTATACGCAGCTCTAGGAAAATCCGATGGAGTCCTGTCAATCAAAAAATATTACTGAGTAATGGATAAGTAGTTAACTTATTGGTAAAACTGTTTAAAACCGCTCTTACACGAGGACAAACTTCAGATTTTAAAGAATAGGCGCTCCTGAGATAATATTGTAAAATAACAAATTGATGCTCGATAGAAAGATATTCAACTGAAAATGTTTCAAAATACTTTTGAAAATAACTATGAAGATCTCTTAACAGAGGGCATAACCAGTTTTTATTGTAGTGATTGATCATTGGAAAAGCAACCAATGTCAAATAGATTATATATAGCTTCTGCTTTTTACTTTCTGACACGTCAAATTTTCCAGATCCATTCAGAACCTTCATGAGTTTATTTGAAAGATCGATGGAAAATACAGCTCCAAAAATCATAAGTTTTTCAATAGAATCGATTTCAATTTTATATCGTGAACAATTGAAAACGGCGCGAAATATTTTTGAAGATGAACCAACAACAAAGAATCTCGAACTTCATGCATTGAGTTGATAAAAACAGAAATTGAGATGTCAAAGAGTTGAGTGACGTCAAATTCGACATCATCTAATAATTTTAGACGACTTAGCATCCCCAAAACTGTGATCATCAGCCCCTGAAATTCTTTTTGATCAGATGTAGAGACTGCCATTATTTGATTGACGCTCTTTGTAAGTTTTGCGGGAATTAATGAAGAAAAATGTGTACGATCTAGGTTATAGATTTGGTGGCACATTACCCCGAATTCATTTACTAAAGTCGTCCCGGAAATTTTGAAATAATTATAAATATTAAACATACCATTTTCATTGATAAACATGACTTTATTTGGATCATACGAAACGCAGACGCTGATTGATGTAATAAGTGTGTCTAGATTGTAATCTGTGATCGGATCACAAGTTTGGATGAGTTTGAGAAAGCGTAAGATGAAACATTTGGCTTTACTATCCGTAACCAAATTAGGATTTCGATAAATGAAAGTGAAAACATCAAAAAATAGGATAATCTTCTCTTGATACCTATCAATATTCGTTTGACCCTCGCTCATATAAAAAAATTCGCCATAAAGTTCAATTGGAAAAAATTGTATAAACAAAAGATCAACTTCTGGGTCATTTTGTGTCACGAAGTGAGAGATAAAATGCCGAACTTCTTCCATCTGGGTAGAAGAATCATTCGAGTGTGTATTCCTGATATAATCTTCACAAGCTCTTTGATTTTGTTGGCGATAAACCTTGTTATAATCCATCTCAAATTGTTAACCAGATCCTTTAAATAAATAGATTCAATTCAACTAAAATCGATTTGTAAAGATGCGCGTTTTTTGAAATAAATAATTGAAATATTGAATCGATCTTGATTTCTTGTATCAAAAATAATTTTATACAATCCTGCAATTTTATTAATACAAATATATAGAATAAACCCTTCCAACAACTCATAAAATTAATTTTTATCCACAAAAGCATAATCTTTTGTGTTTGCACTTCGAATGAAATTTTCTTGGCCGATCGTTTTCATGAATCTCAACAGTTATATTACATACATACGAAAATCCACCATTTAATCATTGATATATCAATGGCGTGGGAAATATTCAATTAAATTTATTGAATTCGGGCCACAAATTCAATTATTAGATTGAAATGAAACCATTTTTTGTCTCTTTTCTCTTCCTGGCTAATGATTTATATATACTGTACGATTACCTGGTTGATGAGAAGATGGTCAGTAATTTATAAATCCGGAGATAAATATTTTGAGTGTCACTTTTATAAAAAATCCTATATACTCGATAAAATTATGTATTTATCATGATATTTCTGTACGACCATATTTTCAGTAATCAAAATAGAATCACCTTTTTGTGGATATGATGTCTTGAAAGTTAGTCTGTCAGATATTAACATGTCGAATTACCACTTTCATTTACATCTAAAATATTAGTCCACATCTCCCCATCTCATTTTCAACCTCAATGTTACACATGTATTATTTCATAATTGATACATGGGAATGAATTAATTTCTGAAAAAGGAAAATCTGCTAGTATTGATATCAAACGAAAGGCTTAACAATTCCTTGTATCACCATTATAGACATGCTCGTCACAAACATGAATAACTAAAAGGGGTATTGATGTCATTCATGAATAGACTTACAAAATCAAAGACATGCCAAACATTAATTCTCGTGTATATTGACCTTAGGATAATTAATTCCCTACCGAATTAAAATTTCAAAAATGTAACATTCTAAGATATGGCTCTATATATTTGTAATTTAGTTCCACATTAAATTTAGCCAGAATTAATGTAAGGATATATAAATACGATATCCTTACTAACGTAGCAGCGCGGAGTGGCCTAGTCAGGCGACAGATATGTGAGCATCGATACATGTGGTTCGACTCTGTCCGGACTTACCTTTTATGTTACATTTTAGTTGAAAATCTGATAATTTTACTCGATAAATGATACTTAAATTTCTATTTATCAGGGATTTACAAACCCTTATTGATCACGGCCGCATTTATATGATAGTTAGACAGGTCCACACACTAGATCGCGCACGCTCAACATAGAAGGCAAAAGCTTAAAATTCATCATAATTGCTGGTTTGATTCATAAAAATATTTCATCAATCTACAATGCTCCAATATTCGAAAATGAATAGTATTTATATCAGATTATTTTCAGGGGCAAAAATATTTTTACTCCTAATATCTGATAATCCATTCCCATAAATCAGCGATTGTCTATAGCTAACCAATCCATTCCCTGTCCGATCAAAGACGAAAATTTTTCTGTATATGAAATCCTATTGTATTAATACAATAAATTCTGAATTTGTGCGACTGTTTCTACCTTTTTTAAATCATTGAGAATCCCTAACATCTGTGAATCTTAAACGTTCAGAATATGTTCACGAATGCGCTGATTTATTTTACCTGAAATGCTACTATAACAGTATGAGATTCTCATAAAACCGAGATACATTTCAGTTGAAGAATATTAAGATCGAAAACAAAAAAATAGACTTCGATTATTGAGTATTTAAAATTTACCCATAAAATGACAAACACAACACATTGTAAGTGATGAATCATTAAAACTTCACGAGATAATCGTTTCTGACAAAAAATCATGTTAACTTTAGATTTACACAAGTACCAAAAAAAACAAGTAACACTTGATTTATCGTATGATCTCCAGTTATTTTAACGTTCTTTACACCTTTCTTCTAAATCCTTATATCACAGCACATTCTTGGGAGTCATGTAGGTGTAGCATTAACATTATCTTGAAGAACAAGTATCCATATCTACAAATTGATAAATTTTTCAGGGTATTCACGAAAGTATTATTTCCTGAATATAATCACAAAATCTAAATGCCGGGGAAATTTGAATTATGATTTTATTACTCGTAAATATGGTGTTCATGTCCTAAATAATAAATAATTGTTGCGATACATGTAGAAACACTGAACATGTTTAAATGTGTTAGAAACATAAAAATAAATGGTATAATTATTATGACATTCAAAATTTACACCAAATGCTGTCAGATTTGAAAAACTATCAATATAATAGTATTAAATACCTGAAATATCAACGATTCCAGATTTAGTGATTACAATCTAGAAGGGCAACAGAAACCAACTCATGGTTCTATTTCATTGTATACTCTTGTTCATAAACTATTTATCATTGAAATCAACGAAAATAGACATAAGTAACGACCCCCTATATTTGACAAAAACGAAAATTAGTCAAACTTACGAACGAAAAAACATTCAATCAGATTTGGTATGGCCATTATTGATTTCAGTACCATTTAAAGGCCAGCGAATATCATCAGGATTATAGAGTATGTCAGGATTTGAAGAATAATATGATTTACGTATACACGTCTAAAATGGATGATAAAAAATTTACGAATTCACTTTTATATTTTCTGGACATGCAAAGCCAGTCATTTCATCTTTTAGATAATTTCAAAACCGAAAATTACAAAAAATATGCGAACCTATTCTGTTCTTCAGGATATTTAATAATTACATCAGAAAATCGCATGAGAGTTTACACTATAAATCATAAAAATAACGATATGTTTGATTCGGAGGTCGGAGAAGTTGTGAATGTACTATTCAGTGAGAATAATCCGAACAACATTGCTTTATTGACCATACCTCATACTATGAACAAAACAAACTATTTTCTATATCATTTGGATATGAAAAATCATCGTTGGAACCTTGTATCCGAAGACGTTATAAAAGCAAATTGGTAACCCTAATTTAATTCAGGAATGATGACTCTTTATTTTACCTACATACATCGAATTCATCCAAAGTCCGGAAAACTAAGAAACCAGATCTGAAGTCTTATAATGTCGACACGGGAGATAAAGTAGTCGTTGCTTCATCGGTGACAAATTTCGGGTTTACAAATAAAATTATGTGGATGCTGTCAAAAGTAACATTTTTTTGACACAGAATGAGGAGCAGGACAAATTTGCCTTTTTAATAGATGAGAAGCTTCATGAAGCGAATATATCGAATATCAAGGTATTGGTTTGATCTATCCAGTTTCACGATATTATCAATGTTTATATTCAGAATCAAATGGTTTTGGTAACCACGCTGGGGGAACAGTTTAAATTTGATTCGGTCTGGTTCGCCGAACTTCATGATTTGGTATTCACAAAGATTTCTACACATATTATTGGTGTGAGTATGGATGATTATGTGCAATGGAAACTATTCTACAAAATACATTTTTATGTTGCGTTGATTGATCGGTTGACAGGAATAATTTTTATCTCATACATGACTCTGGACGAAAATTCGAAATGGAAAAACAAAACCGTAGTTTCATACAATTACGGGAATACATTTTTACCCTTAAAATATAGAACGACAGACGGAATTTGTGAAATGGTACAATGAAAATAAATCAGCATGAATGTGAAATTTTTATCCCGCCAACCAATAATCGACTTACCAACTCAATCAAAACCGCATCAAATAACCCACTATTGATGGTTGCACCATGCATTTTGATTCTAAACGGAGAGAAAAGTCTGCGAAAGATGATGATTTCCACCGATGGCGGTTATAGCTGGCGTGATGTAAACATTTTTATTTATGAAGACAAAACCTGAATTCACAGATATAACGATTCTGAAAGAAGGTGAAGTGATGATTGGAGTAAATTCAAAGATTCAGTTTGTTCAATTCTTATTCAAAGTTTCAGTTTAGACATGGGGAATACGTGGACAGAATTGACTACACCTTTGGAATCTTATTCCATAAAATATCTGACAAATGGTCACGATTCTACGAAATACAAATTTTTGACATTAATATTTTCTGATCAATTGAAAAATTTCTATGTTATAATAGCAGATTATTCAGAGATATTTGGTAAGATTATTATAATACCTAGATCTAAAATGTGGGGAGAATGATTATGGGATCGTTACACCTGGACTGAGAGACAAAACATCATGTATTCATGGAAAGCATGGATATATGTATTTCAAAATTTCTTCAAAATTATGTGAAAGCGCAATCGATGAATTACCACAGATAACTCCTAAACCGTGTGCTTGCACCCCTGAAGATTATATATGGTATGCACAAATGTTAAAATTGTCTGATATAAACCACCATATTTCCTTAATGTTTGTTAAGTGGATAAGAGATTTCAACCGTTTATAAAATTCAAAAAAGCGGACTTTATTCGGCTAAACAATCGAATATTTTATACATATTTCATAAGAGCGCTTTGCAACAGATTTTAATCTTTGTAACGATGATTTTAATTATTCCAAAATAGTATGAATATGCGGTGATAATCGGCATTTTCAACAACGAATGCTTACTTTTATTCAGTTTTAGTGTATTATACCAATATAAGCACTGGATGAGACAGTTAATTTACATTGCACACTGCCAATATCCGAACATAGCAGTATCTAGCACAACATATGGCGTATTAATACACTACCAGGAAGTCAATCTAGATAAAGACAATCATCGTCTATCTTCCAAAACTTGTTTAAACTCCAATACTTCTAACCTGAGTAATTATAGTGTCATATTTGTTGTATAGAATCTCCTATTTCAAAATGAAAATTGAGTGGCATCAAATATAATAATTAAAAAAGTATAAAAACCCGATCTCATTTTAGGTACCGCTGAGTGTCGTCAACTCTATGCGACTAGGGTCTTTTGTTAATATTGATTAAATGGTGTAGATTCCATTCGTAATGCAGGCTAGCTAATTAGGTTGATCCAAAAAATCGTCTTTGATGATAGAGTATCCGTTCTATCATGAATCTCAAAAAATATTACTTGACAACGTTCCCACATCCAGATTTAAAAAAGATCCAATTAATAACGATTCCAAAACCATCGAAAGCGATATTATTTTACAATTACATTTCACTGGATCTTACCCTGCGATTACAGATGAAATCTATTGAGTCACGACAAAAAATTTTAAAATTATAATCAACATAAAAAGCTGGAACTGGTCATTCTCAAATTTTATGTTAAAGTTTGCTGGTAAATTACGTTTTTGAAGAATGATTATTCTAAATTTATTTTCTCAGGAATTAAGATAGTTTTTATGCTAGATTTAACATATTAAAATACAAGTGAATTACAAATAATTAAATATATTTTGACGGTTCATATCTGGCTGATACAGTGTTCGATTAAATTCGCCACTTTAAAATTTTACTCATTTTAGTCCTCTCAAATATAATTATTATAATGGGAAATGTTACCTTCTAAATACAAAAATTATGGATATACATACTCACACATGCGAAGACCCCTCTGCCTATGTCATGACAAATATAAAGTAACACGTATCTATAAGAAGACGCAAAAAATTCAAAGACAACATTTGTGTGGGCGACTCAAAGACGGAAGAAATGGAAATTTGTCGATTTCATCGTAAAAGATTTTTAAAACAGAATATAAAATAACTACAACTCTATTAATCAAAAACAAATTAATGTTTGTAGATCTGGAGCAGATTGAAATGGCGCCAACCATGTTTTCATCGGATTTGCAATTAAATGAACCAATTCTTAATTTTAAATTCGACAAATTCAACAAATGTGTGTATTATCACGTCAAGAATGGAATTATTCGCAAATGTTATGGAAATAAACGAGAGCTTTCGAAACCTCCATTTTTAATAATTAAGGACATTACGATCATGGGGATGGATTTAGATCCATTAAACCACTATTTATTTTACTTTAATAAACATGGAATTATTGTAGTTAATTTGGGGTCCTTGATTAGGACTACAATTTACCAAACCTATAATTTCATGCGCTATTTAAAGTTGGATATTCTAGACCAGTAATTTGATTATATATCAGAAAAATAATAATATCATACCTTGACAAACATACAAAACGATCAAAAATACGTATTTTCTCCTATTCTACTACTGCCAGGGTTGTGACATTCGATTTTGATAAAGAATTTCATGACATCAGCTTTTATGTTTCGGTGGCCGAAATTTTCACAAGTGATGGAATCTATAAATACCAAATGGAGCATAAAGGACAAAATAAAATGGGCTTTAATTTAGAATATTCTCAAGGGAATACGATTCCTGGGGTAAAGTATTTGTCCGTACATTACACTCATGAGTACGTCACCGACCATGGGTACTGTTTTTGGTCATATTTCGTGTTGATGAAAAACATACGAAAAGCCAATATGGAATTGTACCTTGATCCATGTAAGTACATTGATTTGTTGACTTTATTCAACATTATTTTGATGCTAAATCAGATCAAAAACAGGCCTGCCGATTCTCACATTGCGAATATTTCTGCTTATCCATTACAACTGATGATTTCATATGTGGATGTCCAGATGGGATGGTATTAAACAAACATACTCAAAAATGTGTATGTCAAGATCCCCAACAGACATGCTCCGGTAAACATGTTTCATAAACACAGTTTGCAGGGCTAACGAGTATTACTGCAAAAACAAAAAATGTATTTTACTGAAAAACGTGTGCAACGGAGTTGATGATTGTGGGGATGGCTCAGATGAGCTTCAGTGTACATCTAGTTTGCAAAAATTTTATTTTAGTCTGCAAACCTGATGAAACATTTTGTCTCATTGATCAAAAATGTTTGAAGGACAACCTGATATGCAATGGGGTGAAGGATTGCTCTGATGGAACGGATGAATTTGAATGCGAGAAAAGTTTGACATATTATTTAGAGTCATTCCACGGTGTGATAAATACTCTTTCGAGTGCTTAGATGAACACTGTATTCCTAAATCCGAGGTCTGCAATGGAATAAATGATTGTGGTGACTGGAGTGATGAAAAAAATTGTCTAGGTTTAAAATACATAAACCTAGAAAGAAGATGCGAAAATTTTGGGGCATTCTGTGATGATGGAACATGTTTAAAACATGATAAAGTTTGTGATGATATTTTTCATTGCCTAGATTTTAGTGATGAACGCGCATGTATAGATTTGATGATATTTAGGCAATAGAAGACTATTTTATGAAAAAAACGCTCCATGCTTGATATCCTGTAATAATACATGTGTACCCATCAATAAAATCTGTGATCATTTTGCCGATTGTGAAGACGGTTCGGATGAAAAACTTTGTGGTAACATTTGTTCAAATATTATGTTCAGCATTTACATAAAGTATTTGACCATATTCCTTAACAGACACCATGAATTCTGATGATATTTCACATAAATGCATCCTATCCAATCATTCTCAATCGCGCCTATTTTTCATACATTAAAGATCCAGATTATTTAAACGTAAAATCATTTCATTTGAATTCAAATATGAATCACCAATGTCTGAGTTGTTTTCATATCCCCTAGATTCTGAATAGAAGTGCATATAAATTTGATATTGTTTCTGTTATGACAAGAAAAGTCTGATTCGTAATATAAATCCCATTTTAATGAATTTTATTTAGCATTTCATGAGATTAAATCAACCATTCTTCTCCTTTAAAACATCGACAGTTATACTAATCTCTTGAAAAGGACGTATCTTTCAAAAATGATAGAGATAATTGCAAGAACATTTTAATATTTGTAAGTTTCCAAAATTAACTTATTTATTTCATTATACACCATTTTTCATTCCGAATGGCCTATTATTGCATTTTGATGGCCGAAGATCTGCGCACGTTCACATTTTTTATTGCATTACATAATTTGTCATCCAGAAAGGTTGAGGATTTCATTAAAAAAGCAGCTTTTTAAAAATAAAATTATTTGAAAATTAATTAAAATGTTCCCGTTGCAAAACTCTTGATGCAAAACGCGTTGATTCGCGAATCCAACTCTTGCAGTCGTTCCTTGAGATCTCAGTGGACACTTGCGAAATTATGGCCAACAGAGTGTTCCCATCAAAAACAGTCATTCTGGATTTGATAATGATCTTCCATTTCGACAAAAAGAATCTCCACCTTATTATTTAATAACCTCAAATTATTAATATCACAGATGACCTTACATGATACTCAGAAATCAAATGTAAATGTCATTCAAAGTCTGTAATTATTGTGAATCACTAATCAACATGTTTGGGGGTGTTATCAAAATAAATTATTGAATGAAAATCAAAATAATGAATGATTTTCGGAAATCCGTATTTCTGGGGTTTTTTATGGATTAGCGTTGTAAACAAAAAAAACTTCCAATTATAATAACGTAATAAACAACTTATAGATAATAACACAACGAAAGATATAAATGATTTAAACTGAAAATACCTTATATTTTATGTGTATTTAGTGAATTAAAAACAAGGATATTTTCAAATATAAAAATCAGTGTTTAGGGGATTTGCTCTCATATTTTGAATGTTTTTTAACAAATTCGCCAATCTGAATGGAAACAACTCTAATTAAGCTACTCATATTATGAAAATTTGTCTGCGCATGAATGGAATCTGGTTTATTCGATTTTGAAATTATATACAAAAATCATAAATGATTATTTGTCTGAATGATTGTATATATCCAAAAAATAAGTTGAAAATGGGACTCATTAGACAAAAGTACCGTTATTAGCTTATTAAGGCGGTATATCTTCACAATCATTCGCGGCGTACTTAATCTGCATATCAAACAGGAATGAAGTTGTTCGGCTCACTATTCTCAATGTATTGCACCAATTAAATAGGTCGAACATGGAGGATATAGACAAATATTACCAACTGATAAATAAGGCAATGCATAAAAGAGGACGCAGTAAGTATACAGGTTCCATTATACTAACTTTAAGAGGCTGCCGAGATCTTTGTGAAGGCTTCAAAATTCGCCGAATCCATTGGGTTGTCTTCTGGACATATTGTAAGAGGATACGAAGATTCGGGCGAAATTTACCTGCAAATTAATGACAGTCGAGCAGTTCAGTGTTATCGTGACGCCATTGACGTTTATATCAAACATGTAAAATTTTTATTGTTTTTAGGATCAGATCTACAATGCCATTGAGCATTGCTTCCTATATGGCTATAAAATTGGAAAGGGAACCGAGAATAATATTATTAAAAGAATGTTATTTTACGTTCGAGGCGAGATGTTGAGGGTTCAACACAATATTCCGCATTCATGTGCGATCAAAAAGTTTGAAGATATTGATTGTGACAATATGAAAATATGGGTTGTTGATCCTAGTAAGGTAAATACAAAATGAAATAAGTTCGATATCAAGGAAGAAAGAAATGGCAAGACGTATCTACACAGATGTAATTTATTTAGTTATATTTTAGCGTTTTGCAGGACTTGCATTGATGCATATAAAAAACCGTATCGGAGTAAATTTGTCCAAGGTTAAAGTGCATCAGATAAAATTATATGCTAGAAATAATTTATTTTTTTAATTTATGCTATTATATTCTGAATCTTGAAGTTAAAATTCATACCAAATTAATATTTTATTTATAACCCTCTTTGAGAGTGGGCTAAAATGATGATTTTTAAGTTTTGATTGTTAATAACATCAAACGACACCAGTAATTTTTAGAATGCAGGAAAATAAACAATCGAGGTTCTTTCTTCATTAAATACAATTTTGTAAAGTGATTCAAGCCAAAGTCATATAATCATGCCTTTGCGTTAAAGACACAAAAAAATCAACATTCTATATCTACTGATGATTTGTTTGTGCTAGTTACTGCAATATAATACGGTTATCATGAGAGAGAGATCCGATTGTATTATACTATACTTGATCGTACATTCAGTGTCGGTTTTGAAGAATTCGCAAAATAAATGATCAGAATGTTTTTGATTAGAAATTTAGTGGATTAAATATATTAATAAATGATATTTCTTTTTCGAATAATAAATATACATTCAAATTAGGACGTACCAAAATTATATTGATAGCCCAATGTAAAAGTCGGTATTAGGAGTGAATAAATTCATATTTAGTTGAGAAATGGAGAACAGATCATTTGACTTTTAGAAATATTTTAAGCAAACAAAGTGAGAGTGCAAGGTGGAAAAAACATGTTACATTCAATTATATTTAATTCTTATTGTATCATACGCTTATATTTGTAAGATTTTTTTGGTTTAAATTCATATAGGGTTTATCGACCTGTTTAATAATCATTGCAATCGATTTAATACTCTTTGCAAACGATTTAATAATCATTGCAACCCATTCAATAATCTTTGCAGCCATTTTAATAACCTTTGCAAACAGTTTAACAAAAGCTTTCACATAAATAATTAATTGCACTAGAGGGATAATTCACCTGTGTGTCTTTTAAAAAATTTACAGATCATAAAGATTTTTTTAAGAGTCAATACGGTGAAAAACATTGTTTGTTATAACATGAATCAGGTTGTATATAGGAATGAAGCAAATGTTTGAAAGCCAGTCAAACAAGAAATTTTAGGATTTTAATTTTGATTTATTCTGTATCGGCAGCATTACAAACCCCTATGATACAAAGAATCCATACCCCGATATTTTATTCCAATTATAGGGTTTTTGAAATTTTGCAAATGACAAACCAATCTAAATAACAGAACAAAATATCACTCTCATTCTTGTTTGACTCAATATCAACAAACGCTATTATTACTTAAGCAAACATCATTTGATTTTATAGCAAATGTTTTTTCTCTGATGTTGCACTATTTATCTACTTGAGGTTTTTAAGATTGACTGAAAAAGATGAAATTTGATAAAACAAGATGAGTTAACATTTTCATATAATTATTTGGTGATTTGAGACACGTTTTATTAAATCTATGAACCCTAAATTTTCTCTGCATCTACAGGGCATTTGGGAGTTATCCATCAATACCAATATATGTTGATGATTTATTGTATTTTTGCTCCAGAAAGAATTCTTTTTTCCACCCCGGGTCAATTCTATCAAAGTTTATTTTTGCTTGCAGATCAATGTTTTATTGAGTGTCCTATCGTATTTCAACAGATTTACATAATAAAGGCTTTTTAAAACTATCAAGGTGTGTCCTTGTTACATGCTTTATTGCCGCTAAAAAATGTGATTAGCTTATAATGTGCTTTAAATTCGATATCATTTTAGAAAGATAACCTAAAACAGAAAGTCATCAATAGTGATTTTGAGGTTTAAAAAATCATCATAGCTTCTCTCTCATACCATAAATTCTTGTTTTAATTAAAAGAATATTTGTATTTTTGGCTATTTTTCTTATGAATCATGGGGTTGATACATTAATCGATCTGATGAGATCAACATTTTGTTACAGCAATCGCATAATATTGCAGTCATTATTATAATAATTTAAGGCATTATTTTGGACAAATTCAAGAAATTAACGATAATGATAGGCCCAAATATTGATAGAAATTTTTTGGAATGTATATGATCCCACCATTGACAGCTGCCTCTAATTAACAAAGGCGATGGATGGAGGCATCATCAATTTTCAATCGATACTAGAGCCCTTAATCTGGCATGCCTTAGATAAAGACTGCCTCTAGTCTGTAAATATATCTCCGAGATATTGTATGTCAGACAAATTTAACTCTCTGGAAATTATTAGTAACAACAAATATTATTATTTCAAAAAAAGAAATTATTGGAGATTTATATTTTCGAATAGGCCTTTAATAAAGTGATTCTAATATGAGCCTTGATCGGGTTACAAAAATTTTTCTTTATTTTTATCCCATTCGACTTTAACAACTAAAAATAATACAAAATCAAATAAATTAACTTTTGAGAATTTTAGCAGAAAATAAATGCTCTAGAAAAATAAGATTTTTGTTGAAAAATGAATTTGTTCACAATTTTCAGACAAATACTAAGAAATAACATTCATAGTAGGATTTAGAGTTAGACGTTCCTTGATTATACACCTTCAATCTAACTTTGACCTTTTTTGGTAAGTATTGAGCGATAATATGAAATCAAAACCTGCCAAAGCGCGATTTAAACGTTTTTTAACACAAATAATTTACGACTATCTTAAATAACGCGCTAAAAATATCACCTTGTATTCAAAGATATAGCATTTTATTTATAGTTTGGATTCAATTTAATTCGTTAACGGGGTAAAATTTTGTAGAAACTGGAGCTAATATGAATTTAACATTTAAACACTAGCGTTTTAATAAATTTTCTTAATATAAATTAATCCATAATTAAAACATTTTTAATGACAATAAAAGCGATATATATAATTTACACCATGATACATCCAAAATATCGGAGTGTTTCAATCAATTTTTTAGACCTCTGTCTTTGGAAGTGCTGAAACATATATCGGTATATTACTATACGAACTTCACATCGACCGTAATTGCAATGTTGTCCACGTACAACAATCCCTTTGAGGGTCGCACCCCAGGTATACACCCGTCTGCACACACTGACTACGTTATGCTACACTCTCAGTTGATAAACATTCAAAAAGTTGCCTCTGCCACCCATGGCTATGGTACAAAAGTGGCATTAGTTCTCAAGAAAGTTAAGTGTCCTATTCTCTAGATTTTGCAGAGTATAATAACACTTCCCAAAAATTTTTGAACAAATAATTTAAAATATTAACAAGATTCTCTCTGTAATGATGCTAAGATAAACGTGTCGTTTATTAGATGAAACCAACAAAATTGGTTTCTGAAATCTTACCACACACTGCTAAGATGGATATTAAGATACTAATTTCGTCTCAATAACTCCCGCCATAACTTATACAAATCTTCTAACTCTAAAAGAACATTTGAACTGATTGGATTATTATGAATGATCACAAAATAATTGGTTTTACATTGAAATTCTTGAAAGATTTATGGAGGCCGAAACCTGACTTTTATTATGATTAATTACGCTGCTTGAATGGCAGTTCTCAAAAGTTTATAGTTTTACATCTAAACATGGATACCTTTAATTAACATGACATTATTGTCAATAACAAATTTATCTTCTACTCAAATCTAAAAAAACAATTTTGATTGTTATGTACAAAGATAAAAGCGATTTGCCTGAATGTTTCGCTCTGAATATCTTTTTATAATATTTCTTAATAAAAGTTCTGGACATAAAATATGAAAAACACTTGTGTATTTTGGACGAATAATGGTGTATCAAAAATATTACATCTATGAAAGTACGGAAAATTATATACCAAAATAATCAGGGTTTCTTATATTTAACTTAAATTTACCTACAAAATATTCATTTTATTATATTTTTATGTTCTTTAATGAATGTAAATGGATTTATTTTCGATTTTCGCTATTTCAAAGAATTGTAGGAGCCTTCAAGAATGTTAAACAAGCTCTTTTGATTGTATTGGGCGATTAGTCAATCCGATTTCAATTAAAGGATTTTACAGACGCTTCAGAATCTTATAATTTCGAAAAAAATAGGAGAGGATCGAGAACCATGTCCAAACTGTTTGAATATTATTTACAAGAGAGTGATTTCGTTCGATCTGGTAATATTTCAAGAAAATTCTTTCAGTCAGACGTTAGATCGTTGACCGAAAATACTCATTTTTCTTTTACCGAGTGCCTCTGTGATGCGTTTTTTAAGAGATTTTGCACTCGTCATTTTTAACCCGAGCATCCAGAACTCGAAATACCATGACTTTTAACACAAAATTGCGATTGCTTTTTTTTAGGAAATGGGTTGTAATAAAGGTACTATGGCTTTTGAAATAGTGTTATTTTACCCATAGTCTTTTTTTTATCGTGTTCCACATGAAATCAGAAAATATATAAATCTCTGTTTGCCTTCATTTTGTTTCTAAAAAATAGTCTCTTTGAAACATGAAAAAATTGTTACTTAAATACATTTTTGAGGAACAACATGACGTTTCCATCCAAATTATGGTCTTTACGTAACAACTTTCCCTTTTAAAGATTGAGTGATGATACGTATTCCATGATTGGATGAAAAGTCAACATACCGTATTTAGGTATATCAGAAATAGATTATGTAAAACAAGCCTGCTCACTGATAAAACATCTTTTTAATATTAAGAGGTGATGTTTTAATCTTCTTTGTAACATAATTCACGGTTTTCAGTACAAATTGGTATTTTGCCCATTTGATTTATCCAATAAATAATTTAAGAAAATATAAAATCGAAAAATTAACCAAAATAAAAATCGTGTTAAATTTTATATTTTTTCGTTATTTATGGATCTCATTTAAGAGCTACAGGCTAAAAAACGAATCAGAATTAATCAATTACATGTCGTACAGGTTATCAACTATCACATAAAACAATGATGGTTATAATATTCACATGAATACCTATATATGAAGATCAATAAATAACGAAACAATAGAAATATAAACCAGATTTCTTATTTGGGTAAATTTTTAATTTGATTTTTTTCTTGAATATTTTTGGACAGCCCAATTGAACAAGACAAAAACCGATGGAAATCGAAAAACGTCAATTTTGAAAAAAACCTTGTAAATCTTCCGATAAAAATATTTATTCATTAAAATACTTATTAAACTATTGGTTTCTCATAAATTAAACAAAAATAATGAGTTAAAGTAGTGGATTCTGTGAAGAGTATTCTTAACCACATTCTTTTTACAAATATCAATTTAATGCGATTTCAATATTCTTATTTTATGATCTTGAACTAAAAATATATGCTTGTATCACCAGTTCGAGTTCTCAATTTCTCATGGATTCATCCCGAATCTCATATCTTTTAATGAAAATAAATGATCAAAATTAAAAATATTATTTCGAGAACACCTACCAAATGTAATTGATATGAAAATAGAGGAAAGAAACGGGGCTCATGCTCTCCAGATTTTGGAACATAATATGTCTTTCGAATGGCCAAAACAATATTTTAAAAGAAAAATTTAACCCAGTAGATACTATCTGTTGGAAGCAGAAGCGTATACATTAATAAAGTGTGAATATGTTTAAATAGCTAGTCATATCATCAATATCAGCAACTTTCTCAAGAAACTCAAAATTAGACTACGATACACAGATTGTGAAGCAATGCGCATACCTCAAGATTATTGCTGCGTTAACCTTTTTAGATAAATTTTTATTCATTTAAATCTTTAAAAAACTGTAAATCTGGAAAATAAATTTGTGTATTCATTCGTTGTAAATAAAAATTTAATTCGATAAAGCTGTTCATCTGCTAATATAGTAAACAATATGCATATATTAAAGTTTATTTTATTCAAGAGAATCGGAAATTCCGAACGGACACTGGTGTATTATTGAGTTTAAAATTAAGCAAATCTTGTCGATATTTGTTTGAAATTTAACAAGTAAAAATAATGAAAAACATGATGAAGGAAGTTCCTTGAGTTCTGCTTCAAACTAAGACCTGAATATATATAAAAGGGACTGATTAAATATTACTATAATAAATCCCTATTATTATATGAAATATTGAAAATTTCAAAAAAAGTAGGAAAAACGCCGTGAACCCGTATTTTATGAAATAATCACGGGATATATATTCTATATAGTCTAAGTTATGAAGGCAAGTTGATGATATAGATTTTAATTACTCGATAAGCCTAAATAAGTGATTCGAGTGCGGGAGAACACATCTTTTACTCCTACGTTGTTAGTTAGTAAAGCTTCAAGTGGCTCTTCTTCGTTACGTCAGCTGATATTCCAGCCAGTAGTTTCTATAGGGTTAAATTTTCATTTGCCAAATTTTTAGTAATATAATATAAAATTTAATAATTTTTATCTATTTTGAATAAAAGTTAAATAAACTTGATTTCAGTTGTTAATATAACATTTCAATAAATCTTTCGTGCAAACTCGTTTTAAACAAGTAGGAATTGGGTATCAAATTTGGTTGAATCTTAGTTACCAGCGATAAATATATTTACATATCATTAACTAAAATAAAATAAATCGAATTCTTGATCGTCTCTGATATGGTATACTTCTCAAATAAATATATGGATCCTTTGGATTTCAATTAGATAAGTTCCATCCGAATCATTAAAAATTAATACCGTATAAATCCAAACAAAGAATGTGTGTAAAGACACACTTTGTTGGCACTCAATTCAAAATCGTATATAAAACCGAAATTTAAGAAAAAATCAAAAATTTGGAATAAAAACTATGTAAAATAATTCAAGAAATTTAAAAAGAACCAAAAAATGTTTTTTCCGTTATGCAATGTTTTTAAATAAAAGAAACCTTTAAAAGAATATTCAATTACATACATTAAAATTCAATTTTATTCTCTATAAAAATTAAACAAATTGTAAAATATCAAAAATTGAAAAAATTCACTTAAATTAGGATATGTAAAAAATTATATATATATGGACCGTAGTCTATATCCGATGTTTCAAACTTATAAGTCACGTATAATTGATTTTATTTAAGCTGATTCTTCTCTCTAGTTCATTACACGATAATCCGATGACACGGCCTTGAAGTTTGCCTTTGATGATGGCATGATATCGATGATAACTGACCTTCGAGTTTAAGGTACCCATGAGCATTTCTTTCATTATGCTCTTGACTGACTGATTAAATCTTGCATACAATGCCTGGACGCAAATAATATCTAGATTTAAATATTCCTTATTTTCCAGTGTATAGAGCGCACTCTTAGATATGCCGCACCACCTAAATTTTCCCACAATTTTGAATTTTAACATATGGAGGCCTCGCCGAATCACAGGCTGCTAAGTTCATATCTTTTAAAAAATTTCATGGCCTATAATTAAGAAAGTACGCTAAACCAAAAAAATTGATATATAAGCCGTAGGTTGAAAATTAAAGCAAAAATCCACGGCTTATAACCATAAAGTAAGGGAGTTATTCTACTTTATTAAACAATACAAGAGTACATTTTCAAAATCAAAGATAAGGATTCTAATACGAAAACGATATATATCTAACAGAATTTTGATTAAAAACATAACTAAGATTCTATTCTGAATATATAGGTTTTTACGTTTAAAGATAATATAAGGTTTTACGATCAGCCTACAATCCTATGCATATTCAATAGACAATTCTTAGTAATCAATCGAAAACTAAATTTGATAAATAAAATTTTGTGTTTGTTTTTTAAAAATATTTCTAAAGAGATTGAGTGGTTAGTTGAAAGTGTAGAGATATAAAATCAAACATTTAAAATATAATTTAGCAGGTTTTTAGCTTAAATATGAATATCATAATGTTTTTTATTTGGAACCTTAAATATGCATGATTATGAATTATATTTTGGAATATCTTGGTTATATTTATCACCATTTCCTGAGAAAAAATTAATGAAATCTGGCACAGCTATAAAAGTCAAGGTAAGACGAAAATTCAAATATGATATACAACAATATATGAAAAAATTATCCAGAAAATTTGGGTTTAATAATTATGTTCGGATTATTTAAATTAATGTCAAAAATGGCTACATTACAGCTGTACTTTTTTTTATTTCTTCAATTTCGAATACCCGTCTTTGTGATGTAGCCATATTTTCAAAGTAGAAAAAATGAAATTTATAAGTTTTAATTTAATGGGTATTGATTATGTATACTTACGCATTGAATTTGTATAATTCGCATTGATTATAAAGAGGAGTATAGTAAAATCTCAGTAATATTGCATTTTAATAGAGTAAATATAGTTGAATAATACCAGTTATGTGCACGAATGATTTTCATCAGTAAAAATGTGGTTTAATAAGCACTTTTGTATATATATAAAGAATAAATCATAGAACTTCATAGATATGTATTGTACATTTCTAACATATTTCTTCGCATATATCTGTCTCTCTAAAATCTGTTAGTTTAAACGACGTTACTCTCTTTATTTATAAAAAAAATCGACCTCGTACCTTGAGAGATTAGTAAATATTATCTTGGTATTTTTCATCGTTTAACAAACAGGAAGCGAGGCATGAAAAGATAGTCATATGATTACACAATTTTCCGATGATGACATTCAATGTTCCGATTTGTATATATTAGTAAATTGATATTTATATACTCTCTCTCTTAAGGTTTTTAAAAATATTCATTTTGATTCTAAAGTGGAATATGAGCTGTCGTTCAGAAAGATTTGATTTTGTCTCTCAGCCAAGTATCTTTCTAAAATGTACTTTTTATAAAAAAAAATCAATATTGGAACCTATGAATGTCATCAGCGGAAAATCAGCCATGTTGAACGGAAAATGGTGTAACTTGAATCCAGTGATAAAGACATTTCATAAATTTATCATTGATATTTAATCAGGTCATAATATCGATCCTACAGAGAAGCATGCAGGATTCACATTGTTTTTGTCAATTATTGTTTTAAATAATCAAAAAATGTAATTCATATTAAGGTTGTCTTTTTTCGGTTTTTACAGTTTAATTTTGAACAAATCTCAGATTTCGATTGTTTGAATTTAGGAAATAAACATATTTTTGACAGATATTTATACATAATATTATCGATTATGTAATTAATCTTCTCTAATGCCTATGATGACATCTATCATGATAAGGGATATTATGAGGTAAACGCTGTGATCGATAATTAGTTTGAGCGCCAAAGTTATGAAAGCATATCTCGGCATTTTTATACAATTTAACACTTTTAACTAACTCACAATTCGTTAAATATAACACTGATATCCTGATTCGCAGGTTTTGTTTGTGCCATGAACAGTGATTAATATGAAAAATATCAGAAAGTATTAATCTGAGATGAAAAACCATACTATTAAAGGTATTCTTAAAATCATTTAATAATTGTCACTAAACGATAAATTTTATCTAATTAGTATTTAATTGCGAAAATTAATCTTAATTTATTATTTGGTATCTTCCTGAATTGTCTTTTAATTAAGAACATTCGGAATTAGACAATATGCAAGATCACCTAAAATCCATCAAATCAACAACCCGAAAGGTATTTATCTTAACAATCATACCGAATTGACTCATTCTAGGTACCTCCAACCACCCGAGATTACTTGTTGAATTTTGTCCAAGATCTTGAAGATGAACTCAATGCAAGTGTCGAGTTTCTGATTTTAGAAATTAAACAATCTGACCATAACATGATGGTATGCCATTCATTGAAGTAACACGTTTTTTATGAGAAAAAAACTGGTCGATACTGAGTCTATGATAACAGTCTTTTACAAATACTTGAACCATCAAAAAGTTACCCTTTTCTAATCGAGATAAATTCAAAAGATTTTTTGCTTGACTCGGAATTTAGGAGTGTCGAAACATCGAATATGGAGCTAATTTATTCAACAGCCAACAAAGCGCCAAAACTCTCTGGACCTAAATCTAAAGTCTTCATTTTATAATGCATAGATCACTATGAGTTCTCAGCCTATGTCAAAAGTTCAAGGAAATCAGGTTTGATCATTATTAACCAGGATCCCCTGAGGAAATACAATGACATGATAGACGCTATTAGAACCCTTCTACGTTCTCGATATGAGGAAATCGAATTCTTTGATATCAATGATCTAAACAGTGATGATGTCAAGCTATTAACGGTTATCAAACTTTGCGTTGATAACTACAGTAAAATCAAAGATGCGTATCGAGAGCTCCAAAGTTTGGCGGCTGATCCTCGCACGGTACTCGAACAGCATGAGATTCTCATTGATGATATTATCAAATTTGGATCAGATGTTGAGGAACTTATTCATGATACTGACGATATTAATACTGTAAAACAATTCTCCAATTCCTTCAACTACATACTTGAGTTTTTAGTTGAAGGAATTAGACGAATTCTACCAGACCCTAGTTTTAACGTCGCACTTGTAAACAAAATCAACCAGACTAAGCAGAAACATACGATATCATCTGGGGAAATGGTTAACAAATTCATCGGAACGATGGAATCAAGGGAAGTGTATCTTCGGAAATTAGAGCAAGTGCTAAACACATCAATTAATCCTATACTGACATATATTCTGTTCGATCCCTTCAAAAAACCCCCTTCTATTCCAACTGAAGACTACAAACTGCCTCATGTGGATATGGGATCGCAACAGCACAAATATTTATCAGAAATCGAACTAGGAATCAATACATTTCTTTTAAAACTACAAAAGGACGGCCGATTCAAATATGCCCAGTCTCTTAAATGGAACTTTGATTTGAATGTGAAACTTCAGTCAGATTATGATGATATTTCTGAGGGTGTAGAGAGGTTGTTAGCATTAATACACGGTGAGGAATTCAACGGTCAAACATTGATGGACAAGCTTCAAATCATTGCTAACCAAGTTTTGGACACTCCTCTCTCTGATTCGGTAACAAAGTCCGATGAAACGGAATTACTGATATCTCAAGACGAACTTAAAAAATATGTCAATTTTGTGATTCAAAAATTAGAAGTTGCGCGTCAAAAATGCTCTGTGCTTTCAGGGGTAGACTCCGATATAATTGTAACAATAAACACAATTGTGACGTCATTCAAAACAATATTGATGGAGTTTTCAAGAACGCCATTAGAAATTGGAGAAGAAATGAAGAAAAAACTTGATGATGGCTTGTCCGATTTTATCAAAAACCTCGACAAATCTACCACATCGCTGTTGAACAAATTCAAAAAACTACACGAAACGATTATGGGGTTCGAAAAAAAGGACTTTAAAAACAATGTCGAAATAGAAGAATTCAAAACTGCGCAATTAATCATGTTAAATAAGATCCAAGAGCTGCAAGGAGAAATCGCAAATAAATCACAGAGCCAAGAAAATAGGGACCACATGGTTAGAATTAAGAACATAGCTGCAGATGTTTGCGAGAGGGTTATCAAATATTCGACCGATCTCTTGACATATGGTCTAAAAATGAGAGGATCACTGAGAAGGCCTAGAAAATTATCTACTTCCGATGGCGAGTTCGATGCCGATAACACGGATGTTGACGACATGCCAAATCTGACAGACGAATATTTCGATGAGATCCCTGATATTATACAAGACCAAAAATTGGCTATTGAAGTTGCAGAATCAACCGAAACATCAAGAATATCACAAAAAATGCAAGTTGATTTATTCTCCAAAATCAAAAGATTAGAGGTAGCTATCGAAAGTCTGGGCAGGCTTAACGCCTCGATTATGGAATCTCAAACAGTAGGCATTTATATCATAGAAATACGAAAGTGAAGATATTCGTAGGAATGCGAAAATTGCCGATTTAATAAAATTCCTGACTATCTACTCACAAACAGTTGATATAAAAACTGGAGATCCGATCACAACATCAGAGCATCCAATGCTCGGAGAAAGCTCTTCTCTGAATTCAAAAGACATTATCGGTTTGTATAAAACAGTAATAGTAGGAAATGATCACAACATGGGTGATTTAAAAACATTGAACGAAAACAGAGCAGAGGATATTGTATATGCAGGGATGGAAGAATCAAAAAGCATATCCAAAGAAATACAACCAGGCATAATTAAAAATATCGATAATTTACCAAATATCAGCAACAATCTCCTACAACTAAATACAACAATTTTTGCATCAAAAAAAGTAAAATATAGTCGAACTTAGGCGATGGATGATAGTATCGATGCTAGAAACCGCCAACTGGACTCCTTTATTCCATTTTTGTCGATCTATTCGGCGAATCAAAATGACCCAGATCGTTTAAAGCCTCAGATAGACATGCTGGATCTAAAATCACTGTCAGATTCATCAAAGCAAACAATACAATTTAATAAATCAATATCAGATTCTCTAAATGTACGGTTACTTATATCAATTAGAATCTGTATGAACATGAGCGATCCGTCGATACAATCACAAAGAAATTTTTGAAAGACACTCAATTGTTCTCGACACAGAATAAACAGGATAGGATTAAAACAGTTTACATGACGTCATCAGATATTGAAAACCTTCTTGAATGCATTATAAGTCTTAAGAGTTTGAATGAACAGGTATTTAAATCGAGATCGGTACATCTTTGATAGTAATAGATCTCTGAAAAGATCGTAGAATTTAGAAACGAAAAAATCAAAAATATCTTAGAAGCCTCGCTTTTGATTTCATTGAACCCAAAATCACATGAAGAATTCAGGAGAGATCTCAATAATTATTCTGTGTTCGAATCACTTTTGGAAACGAGTAGTAACTCAATTAATCTTCATTCCTCACTACTTGATTCAAACAATGTAAATTTGTCGATAACTTAGAAATTGGGAGAGTTTTACAATATACAAGCCAACTTCTCGATGGATGATGAAATCAGTCATTTATTAAGAACGATGACATTATATTCACAACAACACAACTCTGAGAATATCTTAAGAATCTCAAAAGCGCTCGTTGATTTAGATAATGATATTCTGAAGGTTTTAGATCAAAATTTTGTCCTTTTTGACAACATTGTGGAATCCAAACAGGTACATTTAGAAAATAAAAGAAACTTAATGAATGTAAAACATCGAGAAATGAATCTATTGATCAACTGATCAAATCAAAAATTTTACAAACAAAACTTAAAGATAAAAGTCTTTCGATTTCTAATAAAAAAATGGGTCGTTTACACCGATCAATTTACCTTCCAATTATCCGAAAACTCAAAAAAACCACACGCAATTCAATGGTGATCAATACTGATCTGCTTGATTCTAGAAAAGTAAATTATTAAAATATTAGAACACTGAAAAGACCCACAGTCAAATCGCAACACTCATTGATCAAGAACTTAGAGATTTTGAGCTATACTCGAGGATGGAGATAAAAAACACAGATTTTAGCTCATAATTAATAACATTTTAAGTCTATATCATTTTGTGCAAAATCAAGTAATTTTTTTTCTCAAAAAAATGTTATTCTTGAGTTTTTCAGTGATGAATTCATTTTATCGGGTTTTAGATTGAATAAAAAAGGTCTCCAGACCGAAAACTGCAGCAATAAAACTTTTTGACAATATCTTAGACAGTATCCTAAACGGATGATAAATCGTAAAAAAAAGAGGAGATTGCATGTCAAAACATGAAAGACAGTACACGGGCATTTTGATAATTTTTGCAAAAAACTATTGTACATGTGTAATTTTTCCTATTTACTTACAGATATACTCAGGCACTGAAAAAAAACTTTTTTCGACAAAAATTAAGTACATATAAATTTTTTTCCCTCGCGTGTGTGATGTAGGAAGACGAAAAGCATACACTCAAAATAAAATATCTCATTATGTTTTGGGAACGAATATATCGACACCATTTTATACATATGTGTGAAACTTTCCAGCTTATGAATAGATTTCACGACGATTACGCAGGATGTATCTCGGGCCATAAATGATGTTTGATTGATACGGGGGTAGGAATAGATATCATATCCTTGTTAACGTAAGATTGCTGAGTGGTCAAGTCAGGCGACCGTTATGAGCATCGATATGTCACCAGTTCGACTCCAGCTGAACTATTCTTTTACGTTAAAATGGCATTGTGGAATTCTGCCAGAATAGCTGATATGAGAACATTCATCAAAAAATGTTATTACATCATAAGTTTGATATTTCGGATAATTTATGGAATTTAAGATTATTGAATAAACTAACATAATTGTGCGATTAATTTTGTCTGCACAAAATGCAATATTACAAATTCGAATATCTCGCAACATGAGTCATTTATAAGTAGACACATTCCATGAGGAATATGAAAGTCTTCTTACAGAATTTCGTTGAATCCTTCAAATGTGAGCCACCACTCAAATCGAAATTGCTCAATATTTATTGATATCCCCCAAGACATCATAAAAGCGGACTCAAATTTTTTGAATTGTTTTTTTATTATAATTATTAGATTGGTTGGCGGAAGTTTTTAACTTTAAACCACACGTTAGGTTGCCCGGGAATTAAAATATCAATTGACAATTCAGTCATTTGGATAGCAATAAATAACAGAGATAGGAATTAAACTTTACTACTTTAGGATATGAATTACTGAGACCTCAAAGTTGGGTCCTAAGCATGTATGACGTAATGTCGAAAGCAATGTTCCAAACATAAAATCAGATTTTTATTAATATTGACTGTGTTCTAAATCGAAACGCTTCCTCTCTCAAAAAATGAATAATGAGGTTTATATATAATGAATTTGACAGACATGATCTGATAGGATTCATAATTCATACCCATGGATGATTTTCACAAGGGATAGCTGTTTTTGAAAAATTAGGTAAAGTAACATTATCTATAAATAAACAATATATTCCTTAGACAATCAATGACAGTTTGTTTTTTAGAGTTGGTGTTAAAAAAAAACGATGACCTGGTTACAGGCACCAACACGAGAAACGTTTTGGTTCTCGGCGTTTCAGTTAGATAATTAATCAAAGACTAAGGTAGACCAGGAGTAGTTTACTGCAATCAAAAACAGGCATACAATGTTTAAATAATTTTAAGATAAAAACCTGTGGAATGAATGGTACGTTCAACCCCAAAAAGACCTATAAGATAATCTTAAAGATTTCCGAATACGTAGTCTTTTAACAATAAATATATTATTTTTGTTAATAAATTGATTATGTTATTCATTTAATCAATAATTTGGAATTTTAACCTACTACTTAAAATCTGAGAGACACGGCTAAAAATTAATATTTTGAAAAGTATCAGAAATATCAAGTCAGATAGGGCATTTCAGGTATTTATGTCTATAAAAAGAATAAAATGTGAAATTTCAATATGTCTTGACCAAATTAACTTAGGGTGGAGCTCAAAAACAGATTTTGGTAATTCAAATAATAAATGAAAATATAGGCATAAAATTTCAAAAATTATTATAAAATAAATTAAAAATATTCTTCTTGTATAGCTTTAGAAGGAAACCGTGTCAATTATCGGATCGATTCGGTGTTTACATTTTGAATTAATTGTCCTTTTGTTCTGGCAAAAGTTTGATGCAAACAGTTTGTTTATTGAATGTTCTAAAATTAATCTTATTATCATTTTCAATTTAAAAAAAACACTCGATCAGATTGAACTTTGGAGAGAAGGGTAACGTTAAAATCTTTTTTGGCATCTTGATTATATTACTTGTCAGATCCATTCAAAAAACAGTGAAACCCCATTTTTTGAACACAAATCCATCTCATTTTTTGGTTATTCATTTTTGAATTGTTGAATGAGAAAGAAGGGCAAATACCACTGTATGTTAGCGCTGTCCAAAATGTACATAAATTAGATTGATTCAACAAAAAAACTATTCTCTTTATCAAATAACGGCACCCCCTTTCCTTTTAATGTACTTATGATAGTTAATAGTGGATTTCATCATTCAAAAGAGATTATCCATATAATAGAATCAAGGGTAACCAAACAGTATTTTGGTACCCTATTCTCAACGTCTAAGGAAATAGGGCTGTTTGGTTCGAAAAGGATGATGATTTAAAGGCCTAATTCGGCGATTTGTGATGTCAACTTTTTGAAATTGTCTATTACCATAACGTCAATGCATATATAGCAAA
This sequence comes from Thelohanellus kitauei, assembly GCA_000827895.1. NCBI lineage: Eukaryota > Metazoa > Cnidaria > Myxozoa > Bivalvulida > Myxobolidae > Thelohanellus > Thelohanellus kitauei. Next base: position 112,682 of record JWZT01003910.1, read on the forward strand.
TGATTACATAAATTGACCGAAAATATTCACGCTTTACTTCTCGAGCGTTAAAAAAGAACTAATTTATTGAATAAAATTAGTTTTTGAAACTTCTTACCTCATATGAAATCTTAATTATTTAATTAAATCGGCCATCTGAGTGGGCCCTGAGGTAAATTTTGTCTGGAAATGGTGTAAAAATATCAATATCGTAGAAAAAGAATCATACAAATATTAACCTTAATCATAAAAATGCATATAAAAATATTCAGAGAATCAATAGAAGTTTTGTGTTATTGAACGAAACCTTTATTCGATTTATGTAAGATTTACGATAAAAGATTTTGTAACTTTTTTTTATTATCAAAATAAGTGGAATGCTCTGTTAAAAATTAAGATTTACTATAGATTAAGTTTCCATAGACAGATATTCAGAAAATATAAAACGTTAACACGCTCAATCTATGATAAGTACACAGAGGAATGCAAAAAAAAACAAATTATAATCAATATTTCATGGAATCAATAAAAGGCTGACTTAAAGACCTATGACGCGGCTTATCGGCGGAAACTATGGATAGAAGAAAAATCTGAAAAAATAATAAAGGAGCACTATTTGAATAACCTGTTGAAGAATTTCTATTGTATAATTTATGAGCATTTCCTAATGAATGTGTATTGATTCAATACTAGTTTTTAAGATGGTTTAAAAAAGGTGAGCTTATATATATGGAATAACTTTAATGGCGATGCGTAAGAAGTTGAATATTAAATGAGAAAGTGTTTTGATTTCGAAACTCTTCAATCTGTAAAAAACGGTCTAATTCATTTGACATCCTGGTCTCGATTTACACGGTGTTCATTGACACAGTTTCACATGAAATGAAACCATCCTGTTATCGAGGGATAGGTTTAAAAAATTAAGTATTATTTTAATGTTTTATCTAAATAAATTTTTCTTCACATACGTATGTTTGATTGATTATTTTTTCAATGAATCTGATTTTAGAAACAATCAGTTTAATTTTTTTCGATATGCATAGGTATTAGTTTGACCATTTTATAAGAACAGCAATGTGATTTTTCGATGATAATTGTATAATTAACAACGTCTTTTACATATATTCGGATAATAACTGGGTATTCAAAACATTTTTTACCTGGAATTCTAAAAATATCCACGATAGACCGAAAATCCTGTAAGGTATTTTCAAGATATTCCAAATCTTTGGTAAATATTACATAAGAAGAGGTCATATTTTGAAAAAAATGGATTGTAAGCCCAATTACGTTGTTTAGAATTATGGCAGAATAGTCATGGTTTAAAGCTTAGTTAAGGATGCTGAATTACAGTAATGATACATTTTACATTTATTATTGACTATCCTCCTGTTCACGATGATAAGTTAATCCACGAACATATCTCTGGAAATTGACTACTGATCAATTTTAGAATTACCGTCAAAAAATATACTGTAATTGTCTTCGCCATCGAATCTTTGTTGATACAGATAATCAAACAAATGAATAAGGGTCGTAAGAATTTCCATTTTATCGTTAAACATTCCATAAAGATAATAAAAACATGAAAATGGCATTTTAATAACCTATTTTGACGATATAAAATAGCGAGTAGATGACATGCCTATCAGTTACTATGTTTCAATAAATGTACTAAAAATTTATCTCTCAGATGTAATGATTCAATAGATACCTAAAACATCATATTATTGTTTTATAAATGAAATTCACACACTCGATTTCAAATCCAAAGTGTAAGCCTATTTATATTTGTCTTGGTTAAAACATAAAAATAACTTAAATACAGTTTTCTGAATTTATCTGTATTTCCCTGATTTGGCGATTGATATAATTGTGAAATAAATTACCCTGCCTTAGGAAATTTAAAGAGCGTTTCTGTAAGATTTAGAATGAAATTAAGTAGAAAAAAATGCCGCGAACTGTTAAGAGTAGATGAATAAGATTGCGCATTTTTCTCTCATCAAGATATTTGCGCAAGATCATAAGTTGGACAAAAATGACAATTTAAACACAAAATCATAATATTTTTCACGAATTTTTATTTCGTTTGTGGATTGATTACACTTTGAGAAGACCACATATAAATTTCTATGCTATTGGTAGCCTCGTTCATTCATAAAAAATTTGATGTACTTCCAGTACACTATCGACCTCATCAGAGGAAATGTAATGATTTCAAATCAAAAGTGTCCAGTATGATGACTTTTGGACAAACGAGAGATCTATTGTATATTCAATCACTATTCCAAGGGATAAATACATTGTTTTGGGAGCAAGTATATAGCTAATGACCTTCGAGTTAAGTTACATATGTAATTTAGAGAAGGTTCAATTCAACATCATTTTTTCAAGTGACCAAAATACTGATTTATTCAATGATAAGTGGAGGCAAAAATGAAATTTATAAACAATACAAATTATCTTGAATTTTAGTTTATAACATATTTGTGGTCAATCTGAAAGAGAGGCTTTAATACAAATTCTACAAAACACCCTCATCAAGGTTAATATAATAATTATGTATAAAAAGTAAGACATATCAAAAAAAAATTATAAGAATTTGAAATTCAAAAGAGCACATTTTAAATTTAGATGCGTTTAATAAGTAAAACACCCATAATGTGAACAATGTGTTTTAGAATCTTGAAATTGTAAAAAATCCGGCGAATCTCCTAAAATCGTCATAAACTTTACAGTGAATATTTTTAAATACTACAAGTTTTCATGAATGGCAGAGCCCCCCCCCCCCTAATTGTCTATCCTAAATGCTTTCGAATTAAAAGTTCCAAATCAAATTAATATATAGTCTTGATCCATTAACATTTTATTGAAAAGCTAGATCTGTTTTATCTATATCTGATAAATAAATAAGTTCAATAACTCGCAGGCAAAATCTGTAAACATATAATATCGAGAAATGAACCACTGAACTTAATAATATAACCGATGATAAATTCCCATAAATATTTCTACTCAGGTAAATTATCCATTCCATGATTATATGTAATATTTCTTTGAAAAAATCAGAAAATATGGTTATGAGTGTACAAAATTACTCAGCGCCTTCAAATATAATTAGGATTAATCATATATCAGGGCCATTTATTAACCTCTCCTTTAATGATTAAGGATCTACGTGGGTGTTTGCCCGATTTAAAACCAATGAGAGGAGGGTATTTCCAAATTAAAAAGCGTAAGAATATCAGACACGATAATACTGATTTAGGAAACTTTTTATTTTATAGAAACATCCTTCAAACTTGTATTGATAAAGATCGATTCTGTGATGTCATTATAAGTAAACATTCTCGACATTGTATGGCGAAATAAAGATATAAATAGAATAGCTTATAAATTTTGTATTTTAATTACCAACACCATTGATTTTTGAAGAATATTTTAAAACCTGATTATCGCAAAATCATGAGTCAGAAAGATATCTAATTAAATGGCAAAGACTCTGCTGCAATCGCAGCCGATGTCTAAGATAAAAATTACTAAACAATTCCTGTCGATAAAGAACGTGCGTTTGTGTTCAAAATTGGTTCGAGTTCGTTCTCATTTGTTTATATCTACGGTCGATCTCATAAAGTTGAGGAGATCGATCTGAATTTTTCGCCTTACTCAATTCAGTTATTTTTAACTTTTAATGAACTATTATTACTATACAATAGATATCTCAAGATTCTTCTATGGATATTTCTGTAAAAATTCCAGCAGACCATAAATTTGCGCGCACTTTAGAATAATGTGAACATATCAAGACTATCTTAAACCAGCAATGCTTGGCGCGTAAAACAAATAGGTATCACCATCATATTTTAAATTTTCTTCACATTTAAAAATATCCAAAATGACCTTGTGACATTTTGGATATATAGATGTAAATTGGGATGACAGAGATTAATTCTCTGTTCGACACTTCAATGAGTTTATCTGCAAACCCAATTCGTTTTGAATGTTTTCTATACTATTCAAGATCACAATAATGAAAAATCAGTAGTTATTGATTTTTTGACGGTAATTTAGAGGCTGTAATCCTTAACATACAGAAAGTTTAAATTTGGAATTCTAAACCCATAACGAACTGGCAATAAAAACAATTAAATATGAAATAAAAATGTCTTTAGGTGATATAAGCGAATATTTATATTTATTTAGTGAATATCAAACAAGGATAGTTGCAAATACAAACATTTATATTTTAAGGTGTATCTCTTGCATTCTAAAGTTGTGTTTTTAACTCGCAAATCTGATGGTATACCCCTTTAAAGAGCTACTATCAATATGAACATTTATCTCTGCACAACGAAGTCTGTTTGGGCCCCATTTCAAGTTATATTTATAAAATATAAAAGATTATTTATCTACTCGATTGTATATCTATAAAATCAAAAGCTGAATAAATTCCGATTTAGTACAAATAGGAATAAAATCTCGTTTTGGTAGGTATATCTTCACAAAAATTTGTAGGTGGATATACTCTGCTAATCATATACCAGTGAATCTACTTGGTTTGCTATTCCCACAGTCTTTCAACTATTTATTAGATTTAATATGAATGAATGAAAACGACAAATATTACAAAAGTAACGAGAAGGCGGAATATTAAAGAGAAAAATAAATTTCGAGAGTACGCAAATACTAACTATAAGAATCTGCCAAGACATATTTGATGGATGCAAGTTTCGTGGATTCTCGTAGGTTGGGATTCTGAAAGATTATAGAAGGATAAAACAAATCGGCTGACATGTTTATGACAATTCACTGCTACCGAGCATTTAAGTGTATCGCAACGCTGTTGACTTTTGTGTAAAAACTGTTAACTTATTATTCTAATTATTAGGCTGATATCTACCAAGCCATTGAGTCCTGCTTATAATATGGCTATAGAAAAAGTAAAGGACCGCCAATACAATAATAGAACCATAATTTTACATCCAAGGCAAGAGACCGATCGTTGACCATAAAATTCGTCATTTTGTGCGACCACGAAGTTTGTAGCGAGTGATTATGAAGGAAAAAAACAAAAAATTGCCGATGATGTTCGTCAGGTATAAAAATTGTTAAATAAGTTTAATGTGGTTAAAAAAATACGTGGCGGTTTTTCTAAACATCTAAGTAAATGATTACGCTTTAATTTACGTTTGTGTAGTAACTGCATCGATGCATACCACAACCATTGTCAATACTCGACCAAATATATCATTAATATAAGAACTAAAAATAAGGCATAAACGAGAAGCTTCAAAAATACAAATCTTAAACATTTAACGCTAATATTAACACATATTTGATTAAATAAAATGTTACATCATAATTCTTTGATGGAACACTCGTTATTTTCTTCGCTGGAAATAAAATCAACTATTAAACATAACAGCTACAACTAGACACAACTGACGTCAATAATTTGGTCTACGAAAAGTTAAGATTTGAAAGAGTGTCTTCTAAATAAGAATTTCATATTCTTCAAAGTTTAAACGACCAATGGCGATCATTAAAACCCTGAAGGAACATATGAATTATAAAAGATGACCTAATGTATACATTTTATTCATTTTATATATATACACTCAAGACAAAACCATAATGTGAGACAAGCGAAAGGGGTTATTTTGATAATCGTAAATTTTTGTCAATATATACACGATCAAAATCACATGAAACACAAATAAAATAGACAACGATTTATCCTCATTGTGTTTTGCGGTCTCAAACAAATATTAGAATGTTTTTATACTTCCATCGATGTCTGAAATAATATATACAAGCGCAAACACTGCATTTTTCAAAACACATTTAAAAAATTTTTAGCAATCATTTTAAATTTTGGATAAAACAGGCATGGTTATATCTCGACAAAAATTTTTGATTATTCAATAAATTCTTCTCATGTTTACAACTTGAAAAATCGAATAAATTTAAATTTCAGCCTTTTTGCTCACTATAATCATCTGTAAAGGTATTAGAGGTTAAAACGGGGGACATTTATTGTTAATGAATGATGAGAAAAAGTAAATAAATATGAATTGTAATCATAATGTCAAAGTGTTATGATAATTTTGGTGATTTTTTAAATTAAAAATGTGGTCATTCAATAAAAAGACATGCCCAGATAGAAGAAACTAATTTTTTAAAAACTATTGATATTCACGTCGGTATAATTCGATTATGTATGGAAAATTATAATAACTACATTTGCATTAAGTAGATACACGTCAAGATTAAGTCATACTAAGCCCACTTTATAATTCACCACGAAGATTACTAGACCGAAGTATTGAACAAAGTGATTCAGTGCAATACAAGTTATGCTGTGGATGCCAAAATATTTAATGGTTTCACTTACAAGATATGTCAAAATTTTGGGACAGTGAAAATTTATACCGGTGTTAAAAATATTAGATTTCACTACATCCCGATAAATTATCTTGAAAATATCACAATGAGTAAAATCTTACCCACCTGATAAGTAAAATTTTAAATCAATGCGGGAAAATATACCACATGATTTTTTAACAGATGTCTGAAGAAATATAATTGTACGATAAACAAAGCATCTGTTGACGAGGATATTTGTTGGTTATCCACGAATCCATGTGAATGTACTTTAAATGATTTTTGCTCACCTAGAATGATGAGCAAAACTATGTTCAAATCTTTAACGCACCTAAGGATGACTAATATTTCAATTATTTAACTATTTTTCATCCATTTTAGACATTCTTTGTTTTACATAAAATAGCAAAATATTTACGGCTAAAACCGCATCGGATTGATGGAATCTGTGTCATCTTTGATATCTCAATCATAAGGCTATTGAGTTGATTATATCTAATGTCCTAAAATCATTTAATGTGCTACTTAATACGTCACTTTCTGGAAAATATCTACTGAATTTATTATGTAGATTCACAGTTGAAAAAAAATGATAAAATCGATATTTATTCTTTGTAAATTCATTCCATACAACAAGGCTCTTAGATGTCAAAAATAACTTAGTTTACTTGTAATCATCATTTTTTAATGTCTTAATTTTACCAAAAACCGCTAAGATAAACATGAGTCAATGCATAATTTATGGAACTTAATGAAAAGTGCGTCTTATTTTTTAGAATATATGGTAGACGCAGTGTTTGTTATCGTGACATGAGCACAGATCCCTATGTAATGATACAGGATATGTGTTTTGATTTATATAGTTTCATAAACTTCAACGATACGCTTTCCATAATGATCATCCCGAGGCACTGGAAAGGTATGTAGGGACGCCTCAAAATCTGTCTCAACATATAACTTTGCGAGTATAAATATCACTCCACAAACTATTCTATTTGAACGTTAGATGATATCAATTGTCCATAGTTTGTAGATCACAATGGGAGATTGGTCAATCTAATTTCTTTTAATTTTGTTTCTTGCGATACGAATTTTTACCATACAAACAGTAGCTGAAACATCCAAATATTGAATAATTTAAATATATATGGTGCGTGTAATTTAGTGTTCAAGATTTGATGGAGCCTCGATGAATTGTGGTGACTTTTATAAATTTGGATGATGTTGTGGAAGAATCGAATATTGTATTATCAGGAATGTAGATAGAATATATAAAATACAAATAATAAATTTTAAAATGCCTAACATATTTTCTTCGAACGGGTTGTACTCTTTTGTTAATCTGATGACATGTTTAGTTTGTAGCCTTAAATTGAGTGGACGATCATTAGTAAAATTGATGAATTAGATAGACTTTTAATCATTACGGGGGGTAAAGGTGTGCGTATGGGTAGGCATGCGTAAAAATCAGGTCAAGCATTATCCAAAATCTAATTTTTATAATATTGAGTACAGCGTGTTCCATTCAGGAATATCATACTTTGCGCTGATGAGATTCAATGGTGCCGAATATGGATTTAATGTAAAAATTGGTTCAAATTTATTAAGATTCTGTAGTGAGGGATCTTGAGGATCCTACATTAGATTAATGAGTCGAATATGCTCAGTCTTTTGCTGTGATCAGGTTTAAGCCTAACTACGTAATTGCATCTAAAATTTATCATTTAATTTGTAGAATAAAAGCCTGTAGGAACCTTTGGATGTATTCATTCGAAAGCATGATACTCTTGAATGTGAAATGAGGGGGTTTAAAAGTTATTAATATTGGGACAATTACATCTTAGATCAATATTTGATAAATTTACTGATCATATTGAAATAAGGACTGAAACAGACAAACGCAAATTATAACGGAAGATCTTATGATTGAAAAATAATCAAATTATCTCGAGAATAATCAAAACAATGATTCTTTTAAGGTTGTTTCAGTATGAGACTTGGTGAGTTTCGGGTTTTAATTTCATGGATCGAAATGAAGAATACTTATGATCTATCATGAGATCAAACATGGATCGATCATACTATACGAGCCAAAACAGATCATAATAAAAGCATTGGTTGACAGAATAGAGCAGTGTAATATTAGGCATAATCATGTTGAGCGACGAATCAAATATGTAGTTTAAGTCGCCTTAAAAACAGAAGCAGAAATGTTTAAAAATCAAGATATCGAATGTTGTGTAGTTCGATTAACCATCACCATATTGATTAAGAAGGCAGCTTTGATTTGCCGATAAAAATTAAAGGAAATGTGTTTTGGAATTAATAAAGTGAACACGTGATTAACCCATATATATATTGCTGAAATATCATCAATTCTTCTACATAAAATTTGGTGGACATTGTAAGATCTAGTTATACATTATTTTGAAGTGGACTGAAATTTGCTTGGTGATTCGGGAAACTGATTATTGATTAAGGATTGTACGATGGTTTTAAACTCGACCAACGGTCGAGTATGACGGGGTACGATAATAATCTGAGTAAAAGATCGTTGGAGAATAAATGGACCAAAATACTGAAATTGACGAAATTGATATGTTTTACTTGTTTTTATTTCAGAATTAAAGAGAGATTGATCCAAAAAGGCGGTATCCATGCTCGTATATTTCTAGTTGTAATCGAAATACCTTCCGAGAGACTAAAGGATGTATTTGGATTGGATGATATGAAAGATAAGTTTTTCACATCTATCATCCTTCCATTACTTGAACCAGATATGTATCAAGGTAGATTTTTTACCTAATTAAAGATGTTGAAGTCGTTCGAAATATGTTAATCTACGAGGTTCAAAATAGATTTTATCGTAGCCACATGACAAGGGTCTTGGTCATTTCGTCAGAGCTTTTTCAGGCGAATACCGCCTAAATTTATTCACAATCGATGGAAGAATTTTTAAGGATCGTTGGAACAATTCCGTATATGGGTACTTCTCCATGTTAATCAGTATTTGGAATGATTTGGACACTCTGCTTGAAAAAGTGAAACCCTCTATCGTTTTCATTAGGAATATGTGTAATTTTGGAGATGATTCAGTATTTACAAAGTTTACATAGTATAAGAAATGCCACCTCAAACGTGTTGTATCTCAGTATCATAGAGATTTACCCTCGGTGTATATCATAATAGCCTGCAATCATCCAAGTCGTGTCATATGTAAAGGGTATGCAATTTTATTTTAGTCGATCCATGAAATGTGAGAATTTCGACTTTCCAGAACCTAATAATGAAATACGCCAAAAAGTTTTTCAATATCGCATCCGAGATGTTGACAACAAGCTATCAATCGAGATGTTAGAGAATCTTGCCAGTGATATCCCAATGAAGGATTTCGATAAGATCATTCGTTTTGCGATTTTCTGTCGCAAATCCAAATACCTGAAAAGAAATATTTATACATTATCCAATGATGTGAAGTACTTTCTATTTAATCGAAAGTTGCGATGACAGTCCTATAACAAAATCTTTTTCAGATCTTAAAAACGCATTGAAATGTTGCGTGGATCCTTCTACTCTTCCTCCTCTGAGTGTATATCATAGTAATAATTCAGGATGATTTTCGGTGTGCAATGAAAATTTACGAGGCAGGCGGAGAGGCCAGAGTAATGAATTAACATATCGTTTTTTGAATTATAGCACAATTATTTATACTTTTTCGTCTATGTTTTGTTACCTCGCGATTTAGGATAAGGTTTAAAATTTTGGGGATATCATGCCAAGCAACACTTGAAATATTCTTACAAACATAAGTTGGTCAGCAATAATATAGAAATTTAATTAAGCCAACGACTATTATGATTTTGCCGCCATTAGTTTATTTATATAATAACGACCAGCCCATATTACAAAATTCTTGACTATGATTAACAATTATGTCACTACAGAAATTTCTCACAATATCCCTTATTTAGTTGAAAAATCGTAAAAAGTGTTGTTCGGAAATTCTTTTAAATTTTACTCGATACAATATTCGAAGCAAGACGTTTTGGTTCAAGTATGTTTGTAGAAACTGTGTTTTAACGAGCATGCCTTTAGTCATTATGATTTGGCGTCATTGGGTTAGTAGGAGAATCGTTCGCTTAATCGTTTGAAGGTGTTTATGTATGGCGCGAACTCCTTCACTATTGTTGAAATAACGTTATAATTTACATCGTGTAATTTCAGTAAAAATGGAGTGAGAAGCTTTGACGCAGATCGTTCTATTGCACCTGCATTATTTCTCTAGGATTGGGATAGGAAAATTTAGACAAAATATTATTTGCGCCGTCTCTTGGTGTTGCTAATTTTATGCGGAAGCTATTAAATCTTATTTATAGTATATTAATGTTTTCGTAGTTTAATTTTAATAAAAATGATATTTGAGGTTTTGGCACAGAGCGTTTAAACGTTATCATTTAACTTAAAAGAGAGTTACTTGAAGTTATATTGTCGCAATCATCCTATAAATATATTCTTGGCGAGAAACATTAAATATTTTCAAAACGCTTTATTATTTTCGAAAATGGGGTATTATAGTGTAATTTCAAAAATTTTATCCATAGATTCATGGATGCCAACTTTTGTTTCCATAATACATGCTCTTTATCTATTCTAAAGAGCAAGTAAATTTTACGCATTATTAGCATAATTTAATGTTACGAAGCATCGATAACATTTCCAAAAATAATCAATGTACCATTCTTGACTAGTATATCTTGATAAACAGACAATAAATATTTGGTTGATTCATCTAATTTTGAGCTTGCAAATAGGATTTTATTTGGTTGATTCATCTAATTTTGAGCTTGCAATAGGATTTATAAAAGATAAATTCATTGTAGAGCAATAAATATTAGTCAAATAACATTTGATATTATATTCTGAATAGACAGAATCTCTACCTTAGATGTAGAATTACTATAATCGATACCTCGCCTAAAAATATTGAAAATATGAGTTTTTGCGTGTTTATACTTGTAAAAGGCCGAATTGAACAATTTAATATTTTAGTACTTCAAACTAGTTCTTCTAAAATTGTCAATATAATAAATATTTGATGATATAAATGGTTAAGTACGTAATAAATAATTTTATACTAAAAGACGCGAACATTATAAGGTTACACTTTTCATCTATCGAATTTCGAGGATCAGGATGCAAACAAACTCACAAATGTTGCATTGTGTAGATAACTCACAAGTGATCGTTGATACTAATGTTCCTATAACGCGCCTAGGCTTATAAAATGTAATTAAAAAATGATTGTTTATTACAACCTCACAATGTACCAAATAGTATTGCATATAAACATGTTGAAGCGAAAAAAATATTAAAAAATCAATGTACAATAATTTGTAAAATCACTTGATTAATCAAATCCTATCTTTAAATGTTCTTTTTGTCACGTTTTATATTATTTTTATATTTTTGCATCAATTGATCAACACATTATTTATATGGTTATATAAGGAGAATAAATGCATATAAAACTGTTAAAGACAAATAACACGTATTAACTTAGACTAGTTAGTTCGACGTGCTTGCGCATGTCGGGCGGTATTCAACAAAAACATTTCATATACTTAGCTTATTTTAAAGTTTATTGAACGATTTGGACTAAAATATATGGTGAAAAACGAAAGACAAAAATATAATAGATAATACTTTGTTATCATCAACGTCTCTCGCATAGAATGGCTGCGGTAAAACTAATTTTTGCTCAAAGAATATGATGACATTTAAATTAAATTACATTTTTTTAAATATTAGGCTTTATACTTGAAATAAAAGACTACAGCCCAAAAATTTATCGTTAAGCTGTGGCGATAATAACACTCTTTGTAAAATTTTCTCTCTTAGTACCTCTAAAGTCAAATGGCTTCCCTAGAACTCTCTGCGACAGAACGTCATGCGCCAAATCGGTGGCTCCCCAACGTCACGTGCCGTACCATACTAGAGAATATACACGATGTTTTATCCTAAAAATTTTTTTTGTCATGGTTTTTTTTTGATTAGTTTGCAGCCATTTATCTTGAGAGGAAATTAACTTGAAATATTGATGGTTTTGTGGACTATTGACGATATTCAGGTGTATAAATTTAATTAAAATTATTGTCATGTGTTCAATAAACAGTATTACTGCACGTAGAGACCACCAATATGCGCTCAGATACACGAAAATGACAATAATAAAGTTTTATAGATTATTAGTAGATCTAGGGGTATTTAGAACTTCTTAATTTAAAATATTTAGTATCCTGATTAAATTTTGATTACAAAACCAGAATCTATTTTATAATTAAAATTTCACAACTTGTTTTCAGGTTTTATTTCTCATTTAGGAAAAAGAAATTTAATATCATATCACGAAGATAGGCCAACTTATGAATGGCCCAAACAATATACCACTGCCTTGCCTAAGATGGAAACCTCGTAAAATACGAATTTCGGCATACTGAAGGATTTGAATGTTACGTTGACAGAAATCGAACATGAATTGTAAATCTCTAGAAGAACTGATCATACACTTAATATATAATTGTTTAATGCAACATTTTAGGATGTATTTAAAGTTATTTAGTTATGTCAATGAAGATTTACTCATCGATGTGTTTAATCCCTGCACACAATTTTGCCTGACTGTAAATATGGCACTTTGCAATATGTATCAGGATGGAGACAGAAATTTGCAAAATATCGAACGTTAAATAGCTGATATTATATCACAGGTTTAAAACAATTATTCTGAAAATCCCTCTACTTTATCTCCCCAGTCAACAGTATTCTTTATTTAGACATTCAATCAAGAATTGAAATTAAATTAAAATCTCAGATTTTATACCAACAGTCTTGCTGTTATTTCTTTTAGGGGAAGTTTCTGATGCTCTTCAAGTGGTCAAAACATCCAACCCAATCAGGAATCGTTACTCATGTATACGATGACTTTATTGCTGTCGTATATTCTCCAGGTTTTTTCTTCTCATTCACCAGAATGGTCCAAGTATATACTTTTTTCGATAAAGCCCTATGCTTCTGACACGATGAAATGTGACACATTAAGATGTATGAATCTGTCTCGTGATGATTATTTTATGATGTTTATTTTCATCACAAAAATAACTTTTTGAATCTAGTAGCATAATTTGTTGAAAATCTCATAATTTAATACATTAAATCATATTTCTCGTTTCCATCATAAATTTACTATCCCGGAACGTGATTTTATTGACAAGAAATGAAATATGAGATTAGCATAAAACAAAATTTGTACGATAATGGATAGGAACCTCTTAAAAATAGATGAAATCATGTTAAAAATAAAGATGAAAGCCGTTTTCAAACGGTTGACCAATGTTGACAAAAGCATTTCAGCATTTAGAAATACAGAATTAGAAGACGTTAATGAAAATTCCTAAATGAATACAAATCTAAACGATTGAAGTATAACAACAGATTTGGGGATTTTTAAGCTAGTATGCAGCTACGAGCAACCAGATTATAATTACAAATCTAGCAAGTGAGGTCCATATTGTGGGAAAACTATCAAGAAGAATTATTCAATATTGTTTGGTATAATACAGAACCTGACCTGGGATATGGAGTTAGGCGTAGCTCCATTGCACGCCAATTTGTAAAAACAATGATAGGTATTTTAATTTGTCAATCAAGTTCAATTATTCGTGATTGAACGTAGAGTGATGTAGAAAACAGTGAGGAGGAATGTACGAAATCGAAACGTAGTAATAAGGGGCATGGATACAATAAATGAATATTCTTTAACATCAACCTATTGGGCTTTAAATGATGAGTAGCAGAAATATAGACATTTTCACGGTTTTCAGTGATTTAATAGAAGCAGCTAGTATTAAATTTATTCTTTTTTTACAAATATATCAATTTTCTCAAATATCCAGTATCATTTTTACCTTTTTACTGTCAATTTTTCTCGCGCGTGCGCAGTTTGAACTTCAATTAGTACAGTAGTATCGGTTTGATGAAATATCAAAAATTTTTCTAATATTTAACTATCAAATCGGAATCATGATATTTTATAATAATGTTTCAAATTAATTAACCGAGAATGGGTTCAATATATAAAATATATTTTAATTAGGGAGAAAATGCCAATCTTTTAACTCACGAAATTTGAGAGATGATTGGTGAATGAACTAACTATTTTCTATTCTATCAGAAAACTTTGAATAATTTTCAAATTTAACTGATTTTGAGCTTGGGTATTCGTAAAAATATAATTTCTAGAAAAAAAATATTTTGAAGATTTCAATTGTTTAAAATTTGACAGTTCAAAAAATAAATGATTGTCATTTTTCCAGTTTGGAATAGTCAGATTAATAAGGTAAATATCTTTACTAACATGGTCATAGAAATTAAATTTTTATTTACTTTAATTGAAAATTCAACGATCCAAACGTAAGAATGCGCAAGACGATGTATAATAGCAAATAAATGTAGAAACAGCACCCACGTTTGAGGCTCGATATATATTATAAATGGTGGTTTTTATCCAGAATTTTCTAATTGTGTTTAAAGGGATTACATGAATCGATGTACTGGTGATATGAGATCATTCATATGATCATGCATGGATATAACATACGTTACGAGCCATTGAGCAGATATCCACAACCATTAGATTTCAAGTAAAGGCGTGAGCGTAGTTTTCAAGAAAATTACATTGAGGACTGATTAAGCAATTAGTTCGATTGTCTGACCAAATGATATCCACAACGGTAAAAGAAAAATCGATGTATAAGACAAGTTTGATTTGTAGTTAAAATGAAACAGAATTAGTCACACCATTCATTAAAATGTTAACTCTTGATTAATGTGTGTTCATTACTGACATGTTTTGAAATCGGAGAAATGAACAGCGACTGAATATTACATGTATTTTTTGTAAACCAAGAAGCTAAGACCAGCAGAACCCATAACGACTTTATGATTAATTAAAGATCAGACATCGTACCATTGTTTTGTATAAATACAAGCATTTTCATATCACATCGTTGGAGGTGTTGTGATACAGATAAGAAAAAATTCGAATCTATGGAAAACAAAATATCAAACGAAGAAATTGACAAGTTTCATTCATTTTTAACATAGAATAAAGCAAAGATTGACCCAACAAGGAAGTATCTCATTTCTAAATCTCCAGTTAAAATAGGAATTCCGACTGAGAGACTGAGTGATGTATATGGGTTGGATGAGATGAAAGATAAGTTTTTCACACTCTTGGTTCTTCCGTTACTTAAACCTAATCTTTATGAGGGTAAATAAATAGTTGATTTTAGGTGTCGAAAGTGTTCGAAATATATTAATCAAGGAGGTTTCGATGTAATGTTACTTCAGCCTATTAATAAAGGTGTTGGACATTTCATCAGAGCGTTTGCTGGAGAATACCGTTTCCATTTAGTCACAATCGATGGAAGATGGTTCAAGAACCGTGATCTCAATTGCATATATCAGTACCTTCTTTGTTAATGAGTATTCGAAACGAAATAAAGTCTCTTCTTTCTACCTTAAAGCCATCCATTATTTTTATAAGAAACATGTGTGATCTTTATAAATTTGAGGTAATATCAAAAGTTTAAACAGATAAAAAGATGCCATGTTCAAGAACAGTCTGCCAATTATTGTGAAATCAACACACCATCAGTCTACACGATAACTGCATGTACCCACGATGAAAATATCATTTATGAAAGGTGTGAGTGATTATTTTTGGTGATCATCGAGATACAAAGTTTTACAATTTCCAATAAACAAATAAGGATATAGGCAAAAAGATATTTGAAGAGCATTGCAAAGTTAAAAACAATATAACTGATGTCATATTTGATCAGCTTATCCGTAAAATCCCAATGCAACACTTTGATAAAGTCCTTCGATTGGCTATATTTTGTCGCGGTTACAAACACTACCCCCGCAATTCCTATAAGATATTACATTGCAACCAGTATTTATATTTCAAACATCAGCTGCCATGACAGTTCCGGAATAGATTCATTTGAAAGCTTGAAACAAGCTTTGACATGTTGCGCTGATGATTCTTCACAACCGCCTTTGAGTGATGTATCAATCACATAATATAGGATGATATTTTGGATGCAATGGAAAGTTATTTAGCTGGAGGATTGGCAGGCATCAACATCTAACATATTTTTTGGAGATCTGTTTATTAATTTTTCATCTTAAATCTTGGCACTTTGTGTCTTTTATTATGGTTTTATTTAATTTAATTCACTTCTGATTCTTAGAAAGAATCGTAAAGTTAGATTATTAGTGTATGATTTTTTGTAATCAATACATGAACTTATATATTGCATGTAGGAACCGCTAATAAATGGCCTATCTTGGATCTTTTGGAATGTGAATTCTAAAGGAATTGTCTGTGTTCTTTTGAAGGCACAAAATTATCTCAAAATGTTTGAGGTATTTTTTGGGTGAAATATATTTTAGTGACAATACTGGTCTGTATAAGTGTTAAAGTATTAATTAGAAAGTGACATTTATTTGTCAGCCAATTGTATTGACTTTTCAAATCAGAGTTCAGTGAAGTTTGAAAAAGAGAGAATCGTTTTATCTTGGCCGGGTATTATACATTTATGGGTCACAGGGAGGATTGCCAGGTGAGTTGACAAAAAAACGGACATTACTTAATTATATCAGGTCGACTGATAAAAAAAAAGCTAATATTTTTACCGTTTAGTCTAATTATGTAGTATAAAATTCTGTAAAAGACTGGATGAGCATGTCATAGCAGTGATTGAAGCCATAAAATGTTACAAAAAGTTGAAAACTGTAAATAATATAGAATATCTTAATTTTTGACACAAGTTTTACAATTTATGATAATTGGAACTCAGAGTCAACGTGCGCTATTTTCGAATTTTAAACACTAAAAAATCATAAAAAAACCGGATGTTACTTGAGTATGATTAAAAAGGACACGAAATTTCACTCGTGAAATTTGAGAATCACGTTTACTTATTGATTAAATTTTTCAGGAAATGCCTTTGAATTATATAATGAATAAATAATGTCGATAAATATCATTAATTATCTCAGGATCGATTTAAAATTTCAGTTTTTTTGGTCTAACAAAATGTGGAATATAATGAAAAAAATGCACACGATGGCAGAATTGGGAACTAGAGTTGAAAAATAATATATTTAAAAATTTTAGCAGAATTGGTTCTCAATAATATTAAAAGAAAACACAGCAAACATCGTGCATTTGCTGTGGCATTCCAGGGAATAATATTTGGTTTGTTATTTATATTTTATCCAAATAAACCAACGCAATTCGAAAATTCTTATGGTTTTTCTTATGTTTTTGATCTTATATTTCAACAAAAAATATCGAACACCTTGAAAAGAGAACAAAAAACTTTGGCATTAATATGGATTTCGTCTATCTTTAACGATACTTCCATAGAATATTTTATGAACATATACATATTTTTGTGTGATGAAATCTGTAAATATTAAATGTTATTTTTGTATAAATGGCTAAATACTTTGTTGATAATCTGACGAGATTAAGTTAAACAAATTCGACTTGAGAGTAAAAAGCGAGTTGGCCAGATTTCGACCAACAACCGTCGATGCTAATCAGTGACCACCGAGAAGACAACTCACAGCTGTTTCTCGAACCTTGATATATATCTAAAATCTGAGATACATTTTTATCTTTGAAATTCGTTTTTTCATTTCAATTTGGCGTCATTTCAAATAGAGATACAATTCTTTTCAAAATTAACAAATAAAATAATGACTAATTGACGGCGGTACGATTTTTGATGGATAACCTGACACATATGTCAGTAATAGCTATCACAAACGAACCTTGTTATAATCGACAACTGTTATTCGTGGGCCTTTCCAAGTTTCTTTTCTTGCTGGTTTTATTTACGTTTAAATCACTTATTCAAATTTGAAATACTTCCTGTATAGAAAAGGTTAGTTTGGCCATAAAAAGCATATTTTTAAACGATTCCCCTAATCAAAAATCCATAATTGTAGAGGAAAAAGGCAATTTTATACTTTTATTGAAAATTACTCATTTTCGAGTTTTTGAAGTGAGCCTATATACACTTAAAAAATATTTCTATACGTTTCAGAAATCACTGCTTTTTATATGTCCTGGTGTTAGGTTTTTGGTGCACCGTGCAGTATTTGTTCATCGAATAACATATAGAAGTGTTCCTTGACCTCAACGCTCAATACTCGAATAATTTTGTTTGTTCCATTTTGTGGTTAACACATTTAAACCACACTGAGACCTAAAATAAGATATATCCTCAAAGAAACAATAGACATCGTATTATTTTGTTCGTGAATTGTCGAAATTAATTTTCTTGAATTAGGTGACATCAAATTGAAATACAAAAACCAAATTAAAAGGAAATCACTATAAATCAACCTTTAGGACAAATTGCCGTACCTTAAATTTAAAATTTAATCGCAAATCAGTGAAAATTTTTCTTATATATAATGATATTTTAAAAAATGCTCAAGATATGATACGATATTTTTTGATTTTTTGAGACAAATAAAAAGCAACATGGTGGAATTTTGTGCGAATAATAACAGAAATTGCATATTAATGCTGAATAGTAAGATACATTTAAGATTCAGGTTTTGTGTAACCTTTATCGTCGTAGTGCGCTTGTTTATAATATATCGATACATGTTGATGAATAAATAATTTTAAATTATCTAAAAAATGGCCTAAGTCAATGTAATTAATTCAATTATATATATTTAATGGAGGAACCAGATATGTTTGAGAAGCGTTCTAAAACTGATTCTTGAATGTCTTTTTTTGGGGGGGGGGGGGGGGGG
>JWZT01003910.1:141589-158471 GCA_000827895.1 Thelohanellus kitauei
AAGCTTAGTTATGGCCGTGGAAGAATGAAATTGTAATCATAAAGGTCAAAACTAAATGAAATTATGAGAGTACTAAACTGAAGTTTTCAATAAACGAAATTGAAATTAACAAAAACGAAATTGAAGTTAATAAAAACGAAGTTGAAGTTAACAAAAACGAAATTGAAGTTAAAACCCTGTATATTATGATGAGGATGAATCTCTCAACATTTGATATAGAATTACTATAATCGATACCTCGCCTAAAAATATTGAAAATATGAGTTTTTGTGTATAATTGAAAAATGTCAAATTGAAGAAATTAATTCTCTTAATACTTTTAATTATTTTTCTAAATCTATCAATATAATAAATATTTAATGATATAAAACGTTTAAGTATGTGATAATAATTTTACACTAAAAAATTTGAACATAATAAGACTACAATTGTCATCTATCTCATTTTAAGTGTGAGATGCAAACAAATTCAGAAATGTTGCACTGTGTAGAAAACTCACAAGTGATCTTTTGAAACCCGTATTCTGGTAACGCGCCTACTCTTATAAAATTTAATTAACACATGATTATTTCTGACAATCTAACAATGTACCAAACAGTATTGAATATAAACATTCTAAAGTGAAAAAATTATTAAAAAATATATAGACAAAAATTTGTAAAATCACTCGATTTATCAAATCTCGGCTTAAAATTATATTTTAGCCACGTTTTTTAATATTGTTCATATTTTTGCATAAATTAATCAACACATTATTAAATGATTATTTATGGAAAATAAATGCATTAAAAACATTTCTAACATATTTTTTTAAAAACATGTTTTTTTATTACACCATAAACAATTAATATATTAAGCTGATTTTAAAGTAGATTTAACGATTAAGAGTAAAATATATTGTGTAAAACGAGAGACATGAAAAAATAATATGTATTATTTTATCACTATCTAAATCTATTAAATATAATGGATGCGGTAAAACAACTTTTGCTAAAAGAATATGATGACATTTAAACTTAAACTTCATTTTGATAATATTAAGGGTTATATTTGATATTAAAGTCTTAGACCATAAAATATCTTGTTAAGCTCTGACGAAAATACAACTCAAAATAAATTTTTTCCACCACGTCTCTCTAAAGTCAAATAGCTTCGCTAGAATGCTTTGCGCCAAAAACCTCCTGCGCCAAATTAGCTGCTCCACAACGACACGTACCGTACAATACTACAGAAGAAACGAGATGTTTTATACCTTCAATTTTTCCTCATTTATAAAAATTGTATTTAATTAGTTTGTCGCCATTTATCTTTATAGGACATTATTTGAAATATTAATGGGTTTGTGGATTATTTAACAATATTCATGTATATGAATTTCATGATCTTTATTGTCGTGTGTTCAATCAACAGTAATACTGCACCTAGAGACCATCAAAATGCGCTCAGATACATGAAAAGAACACTAATAAAGTTATATAGATGATTAGTCGATCTGGATGAATTTTCGAAATTTTTAATTTAAAATATTTAGTATCCTGATTCAATTTTGAGTACCCAACCATCATCTGGTTTATAAATAGAAATTTCACAAACACTTTTTCAGTTTTGATTTCTCGTTAAGGAAAAAGAAATGTGACATCAAATAACGAAGATAGGCCACCTTATGAATGGTTAAAACAAAATACCATGGCCTACCCTAAGATGGAAACCTTGTAAGACACGAATTTCTACACATTGAAGGATTTGACTCATACGTTGGCAGAAATAGAACAGTGAATTGTAAACCTCATCAAAAACTCATCAAACAATTTATATCTAATTGTTTAATGCCACATTTAGGATGTATTCAAAGATATTTTGTGATGTCAATGAAGATTTACTCATCGATTTTTAATCCCTGAGCAGAATTTTGCAGGAATATATATATTTGGCACTTGGAAAGAGGTATCGGAATGGAGGGAGAAATATGCCAAATACTGCGAGTTAAACACATGATATTGTAATACTGGGTTCCAATAATTATTGCGCAAACCAACTACTTATTCTCTCATTAACAATATTCTTTGTTCAGGCATTTAATGAAGAATTGAAACGAGAATAAAATTTCAGAATTTAAATCATCATTTTGACTGTTTTTTTGGCAGAATTTTGTGCTGCTCTTCAAGCGGTCAAAATATCAAACCCAATGAGTGATCGTTCCTTCTATATACGATGACTTTATCGCTGTCGTATATTAACCAGCTTTTTCTTCTCATTCACCGAAATGGTCAAAGAATATACTGTTTCGATAAAAATTATGCCTCTTACACGATGAAATGTATCACATTAAGATGTTTGATTCTGTCTCTTGATGATTAATTTATGTTATGTATTTTCATCGCTAATATCACTTTTAAATCTAGTAGCATAAATTGTTGGAAACCTCATACTTTATACTGAAAATCGTGTTCCTCGTTTTCATCGTTAATTAAATATCTCGGAATGGGATTCTATTGTCAATAAATTAAAAAGGAGATTAGCCAGAAATGAAATGGAATTTGCTCAATAATGGATGGAAACCCCGTAAAAATAGATGAAATCCTATTCAAAATAAACCTAAGCGCGATTTTCTAACGGTTGACCGCTGTTGACAAAATCATTTCAGCATTTAGAAATACAGAATTAGAAGACGTTAATGAAAAAGTTAAAATGAATACAAATCTAAACGATTGAAGAATAACAACAGATTTGGGATTTTTAGGCTAGTATGCTGCTACAAACTATCACACTATCATTACAAATCTAGCAAGTGAGGTCCAAATTGCGGGAAAAACTATCAAGAAGAAATATTCAATATTGTTTGGAATAATATAGAACCTGATCTGGGATATGGAGTTAGGTGTAGCTCCATAGAACGCCAATTACTAAAAACAATGATAGGTGTTTTAATTTGTCATCCAAGTTGAATTATTCCTGATTGAACGGTGAGTAACTGTAGAAAACAGTGAGGAGGAATGTACAAAATCGAAACAGAGTAATACGGTGCATGGATAGAATAAATGCCTATTCTTTAACATCAAACTGTTGGGTTTTTATGATGAGAAGTAGCAGAAATACAGGCATTTTCACGGTTTTCAGTGATTTAATAGAAGCAGCTAGTATTCAATTAATTCGTTTGTTACAAATCTATCAATGTTCTAATATATCCAGTATCATTTTTGACGTTTATCTGTCAATTTATGTCAAGCATGCCCACGAATAAGGTCAATTAGTTCATGAATACCGGTTTGATAAAAAATCAGGAAGCTTTCGGATATTTTACTATCAAATCGGAATCATACCATTTTATCATGATGTTCAAAATTCATTAACCGAGAATTGAGTCAATATATAAAATATATTTTATATAGGGAGTAAATACCTATTTATTAACTCACGAAATGTGAGAGATGATTCGTGAATGATTTAAACTATATTCAATGGGAAAACTAAGAATAATTTTCACATTTGTCTGATTTTGATAGAAGTTTTTTGTAAAGCTATAATTACCAGAAACAAAATATTTTAAGGATTTCAATTATTTAAAATTTGACAGTTGAAAAATAAATGATTGTTATTTTTCCGGTTTGGAATAGTCAGATTAATAAGGTAAACGTCGTTACTCACATGGTCATAGAAATTCCATTTTTATTTACTTTAATTGAAAATTCAACGATCCAAACGTAACAATGTGCAAGCCAATGTAAAATAGAAAATAAATGTTGATACAACACCCATGTTTCATGCGCGAAATGGACTCTTAATCATAATTTATATAAGGAACTTTCTCAATTTGTTTCAAGGAGTTACATGATTCGATGTACTGATGATATGAGATCATTCATATGATTATGTATGGATATAACAAACATTACGAGTCATTGTGCGGAGATCCCCAACCATTAGATTTCAGGTAAAAACCTGAGCGTAGTTTTCAAGGAAATAATTTTTTGTAATGATAAAGGAATCGGCTAGTTTGTTTGACAAAAAGATATCCTGTACGGTAGAAGACAAAACGACCTATTAGATAAATTTGATTTGTTATTAAAATGAACGAGAGTAAATCGAACCATTCAGTTAAATGTTAACTTGTGATTAATCTACGTTCAATAATGACATGTGTTTAAATCATAGAAACGAACAGCGACGGTTTATTACATTTATGTTATGAAACCAAGAAGCTAAGACCAGCAAAACCCACAATGATTTATGATTAATTGAAGATTAAGTATCGTACCATTGTTTTGTATAAATACCAGCAATTTCAGATTACGTCGTTTGAGTTGTTGTGATACAGATAAGAACGCATTCGAATCTATGGAAAACAAAATATCGAATGAAGAAAATGACAAGTTTCATTCATTTTTAACATAGAATAAAACAAAGGTTGACTGGACAAGGAAGTATCTCATTTCTCAATCTCCAGTTGTAATCGGAATTCCATCAGAGAGACTGAGTGATGTCTACGGGTTGGAAGACATGAAAGATAAATTTTTCACACTCTTTGCTCTTCCTCTGCTACAACCAAATATTTTCAATGGTAATTGGGATTTTATTTAAGGCGTCGAACGTGTTCGAAATATACTAATAAAACAGGTTTAACTGTGGTTTAATTTAAGCCAAATGATAGAGGTCTTGGTCACTTCATCAGGGCGTTCGCTGGGGAATACCATCTAAATCTAGTAACAATAGATGGAAGATGGTTCAAAAACCGTGAATATAATTGCATAGAACTGTACTTTCTTTGTTGATCAGAATTTCAAGTGATTTAAAATCTATCCTGGTTGCCTTGGAGCCTTCCATACTTTTTGTAAGAAACATGTGTGATGTTAATGGATTTTCTGTAATATAAAAGGTTTAAACAGGATACCTTCTGCTATCTTCAAGAAAATATTTCTTATCATTGTCAAACCAAAACAACTTCGGTTTACTGTATAATTGCATGTCGTCATGATGATAAAATTATCAACACAGGGTATGTGTGATTGTTTTAGATGAACTACGAAACACAAATTTTTAATCTTTCCAGCTACTAACAAAGAAATACGCAGAAAGATATTTGAAGATCGTTGCAAAGTTGTTCAAAAGAAAATTAGAGACAAATTATTAGATCAAATTGTGTGTAAAATTCCAATGAAAGACTTTGGGAAGATTGTGAACTTATCGATTTATTGCCGCGGTTCCAAGCACTTCAACCGCCATGATTATAAAACAACGAATGAAGACCAGTATTTTCAATGTAAACTAAGGAGTAGTAATAAGACTGTGTCATTTGCAAACTTTAAAGATTCTTTGACGTGTCGTGTGGACGCTTCTTCACTTCCCCCTTTGAGTGATGTATAAATATTATTATTTAGGATGATATTCAAGAGGCTCTGAAAATTTATTCAGCTGGTGGATTGGTCAACATCCAAGACTAAAAGATGCTTGATTCATATTCTATTTTCCTATTTTGATCCGAAATTGTGCTCTTTATCATCCATCTCATTTCTCTGGGTTTATTTGTTTCATCTGTCATCTTTTTGTCTTCGCTAGCATCATTATTACAGTATTGAATGGTCGTTATGTTTAAATTGTTTTCCAATGTAAAAATTCGCATATAGTTAATTCTAACCAAAGGCCAATCTGGAATATTTTGAAATGGAGTTGTAAACACAATCTCCCAATATTTGAAATATACAAGATTGCCCTTATCGTTTTTCTACGTTTGTTAAAAAATCTTGGGAAATATTCAACTTTATAAGTATTTACATGTTCATAAACTTATACAAATAAAATAATTTATTAACATGTATTTAATTCTCAAGCATTGGTTATTTTGTGAGGATGATGTTTAATTTTTTGACGAGTCAAATATATTTTGTAATATTTTTGACTAAGAACCGAACTCATTAATTTTTAGGGCCTCTCTTAGTTTTGTTTGTTGTCTGAATCATAAATTCTAAACTATCGAAACCTTTGAAGATTTTGATATAAACTCTAAAATGTCGAAAACATACTCCCTAAAATGATTGTTCAAAATTATATATTTAACGTGAACTCGAGTGAACTTCTGTAATTTTTATCACAGAACGCTCCAAAGAGCCATCAAATACAACTTTTTAGTTCCATTTAAAATATATTTTTCTACTCTCTTGACTGTGTATGAAAACCATAGATTCAGTTATCTCGGTTCTATCAGAATGATAAAACTCAAAAACAATTTACAGAAAACTCTGTCTAATTTTCCTCATATGTATTTTTCAACCTTTCTACTTTTCAGCTAAAAACTATTTTAATTGAATTTTTACTCTAATTACCATTTTTAATTCTCGTGTTCGTTTCACTTGCCATGTGTGGAATAAACGATGAAATATAAATCAAACCCTCGAAATAGCATTAAATAAAAGATAGAAGTTTTTGAGTCTCTGGAATAAGAATACTCAAAATCTTTCACATAATTGGTCTATGTTCAATTCATTGTTCAAGATGAATCTTCTAAATCGACGTTTCAACCACAAAGTAGCAAATAATAAGACAGAACTCGACAAAATAAATATTAACAGATAAAAAATTTACACTAAATTACATATGAAGAATTAATTGCAGAATTTTTGGAAATGCTGCAGTTCATACAATCTTGCTATATATCCGATTCCATAAAAATGATCACAGATAAAGCACCAGCATTCTCAATAAACTACAAACAAACAAAGCATCACTCGAAAAATAGAAGATTTTTTGTGTTTGACTAATTTTTTTTTGTAGATTAAGAATGGAAAATAAAGTAGGTATTGATGAGATTTTAGACAATTTAAAATAATCTAAATAGTTACTTTTTAAGTCAGTAGATAAAACTGAACATATACACTGGTATAAGTTATTTGAAAAGCTTAATATTAGGCAAAATGATCAGAAATCTAAATAGTCATATAATTTTGTGATAAATTAATGGTTTTGACTGCATTTAACCACAATATTATTATCCCTGTTGATTTTTTAGTTTTGCTCAAAATCTTGTCCCCTAGTTAGTGATATTTAGACAGAGTTTACTGTCTTTAGATTCCTGAAGCAATTTAGATTACCTATATACCGGGTTTTACGACTAATAACGTCATTCGTGACGACCAATAGAGGCACTTTTATTAAATAAATTTGTGAACATAAAAAAGAACTGTATTGACGAAAATGAAAAAGTTTAATGTTCAGAATGCATGTACAACATGAAAAATAGTTACAATTATCTTGATTTTTCCACCGAAAAAGCGGGTTGTACAGATGAATAATGCGAAATGTAACAAGGAATTTAACAGAAAATCAAAAGAAGTAACAAAATACAGTTAAACTAATAGATTTAGTTATAGATAGACATACTTGAGTCTCTAAGAATGTCTTGTTCGTTAAGACATGTCTTCGAAAAAATGGTAAATATTTTTCATGTTGTACATGCATACTTAACATGAAACTTATCCATTCTCGTCGATACAGTTCTTTTTTGTGTTTATAAATTCATTAAAAAACAGTGCCGCTATTGGTCGTCACGAACGTCGTTATTGGTCGCAATACTCTGTAGAATATTGTTCAGAAATAAAAATTCGACTAATTCTTCTAAAGGTTTCCTTTAACATATAGGAAAGATAATCTAACATATTGCAACGAAGATGGGCTAGCTTACGTCGGGAAACACCACGTAAAATTGCCTATAATAAGATGCAAATCTTGTACGACACGAATCTTTGCTTACTACGGAGTTCGGTCGTACGTCTGCATAAAATAGAACAGTAAAATATCAAAGTTGAAAATAATAGATCCTGCCAGTTATATCTGATTTGAAAACGCAGTATTTTAAAGAAATCAAAGTTGTTTCACAAACGTCAATGAAGATTTGAACCGTTGATTGATTTGTCACTGTGGAAAGGTTTTCAGGAAGATGAATTTAATGCAAAGATAACAGCATAGGATCGAAGACAAGAATGGGTCAATTATCGATCTTTTAACATTAAATATGGTAGTAAAAATAGGTGAGATAATAGTCAGAATATAGAGAGGGTGTCTTATTCACATGGTTAATCCCTCTAGAGATGAAATAATTTCTGACTTCGAAATCGCAGAATGAGAAGGCATGAACCAAAATGTTTGAATGAATCCAAATCGAAACCAGTGAAAAAGAGAAATAGGTTGGTTAGTATTCAGACTAGTATGCTGCCACAACCCACCAGACTACGATTATAAATCCTTTAGGTGCTGTCCTTATTGACAAAAGAATTGAATCAAGAAGAATTTCTCAATGTTATTAGTGATAATATGGAACAGGTATATGTCATATGGAGTGAAATGTAGCCTCTTTGCATGCGATTAGTCAAGACAACGATGGGTCTTTTTTTATTTATGAGTAATGATGAACTATTTGCGATTGAATATGGGGCAAGTTGTAACGCAGTAATACGATGTTGGAAGAGAACAAATACCGATAATAATATAATCAGCACTCTTATGTGTGACGAAATTGGAGAAATGCATATGCCTGCACTCTCATTATGATTTAATAATAGAGGCAGGTTTTATATTTCATAATCGCGTGAATATAAAAATGTATTCAGGATAATCTTAGATTGTGCGCCCGGTTTTGTTCTGCTTAACTGCAATATTTTATCAAAATATTTCATTTAGCATATATTTTTACTTAAATTTTCAAATAGGCAATTTCTATAATAAAAATCAATATCTACTGAAGTGCGTGTTGATAAATGGAATTCTTCGATCTCGAAGAAGAGATTCAAATACCGTGTGAAAAGCCACGTTACCTACGATAGACAAGATTCCATACAGTGCCACATGATTTTGATTATTGAATAATTCTTTTACAGGTATAATAACAATGATATATATGATAACTTTATATGATTAAACAAAAATATAAAGTTTAGTTTTTATTTTTTGACTTTTAATAAAAACACTTGTGGGGTATTATAATAAAAGTTATTTTAGGATATTTTTTTAGATTTAATTCAAAAATGGAGTAATTTCGGATTATATTCTCTCATATCACACGCAGAAGATTAATACAAAAATTAAATTGAAATATTATTGTAATAATATAGAATTATTTGACCAAAAAGACCATTTATTTCAATATAGACAACAAAAAGAACATCTAATTCAAACTTGTATAGTTTTTAGGTCGTGAAAACTATATATAATCACACAAGATTGTCCTATTACATATATTTCACGACCACATCAAACTTTCTTGCCCATTTATATTGTATATATCAGCATTACTAAGAATACATAGCATTGATTTTCTTAATTTAGGTCGTTTTCGTTATTAAATCCGTTTTTCTAATGTGTTCCATGTATTTTGACTTTTTAAAAAAATTCATTTTACTCAACAAATAAATTTACTTCCGAAAATTCATATTTAATTTATTTTTTACAATTATGTGCGGGACAAAAAGTGGTGGATATTCTGATATTTAGCAATAAATTTATTCATGGCCAGGTGATATATTTTTGTGTATGTTGAAATGGCATTTTTTCTGCTCTTGATGGTATTCAGAAACGTATTGAAGAAATTTGAGATGTAAATTTTGATATATTTTCATAATGTGCAAAAAACGGGGCCATTAATATTGGATTTTATGATGTCTTCGTCTATCAGGTATCATTTATAATCATTTTGCCACCAGCGCGGGTGAACACATTGTCCTTTAGTATCATAATATCTGGATGATAAATATCAGGATCTTTAGGAATTTTATCGTGTCAACTAGAAATTCAATTTTTAATTGTTATGTTTAACATTCATATGCGAATGGGGGACTCAGTATATAAAGTTCGATATTGATGTAGACGGGGACAATTAATAAATTCACAATATGTGCGAGATGTATACTCAATGAACTCATCATCAATTCTAAGAGATACCATTCCTAATAATTGGCTTGATTTAGGATCCATGTCTAAAATAATCGCTAGCCGATGAAAAATGTTAACAGATGAAATATGTTTAAGAAATTACATTTCCAAAATCTAGGTTTTTCTTAGTACCTGGACCAAACTGTTTGATTAAGTAAGTTCACAAATTTTCAAAAGCGCTCAACGGCATGCCATTTATGTGTATTTAAATTTCTGGTACAAATATGCATATCTTTTGTATTTACAAGCTGATGTGATCTAACCAATAAAAAATCGAAATGTCTCTAAATTTTATGGAGTAATGAAAATTCTTAGAGGGGGTTTTAAAATGTGACTGACAGAGTTTATTCATCCAATTTCATGAATAAATCTACGTTAAATATAAGATTAACCATGTTATCAAGTACGGACATAAAATATGTAAGGAGCCGTTATATAGTCTTCCATAAAGATTGATTTGGTAGTAAATATTTTTGATTGGATTTTGAAATAATTATTATGAGTTATCATTGAGGAATCTGGTCATACGTCTGATCAAAATTAGCGGAAATGTTAGGAATTCAATAGATCGAACGTTGAATGAATCGGGTGACAATCATCTCGTGATCCAACAGAAACCATAGATTGGTCAATTCAATAAACGTAAATTTGTCCATCAATGAATTAATATGGCACAATCTGATTAATCAAGCTGCAATCCTGAAATATTTGGCATGAGAAAAGTAACACCTAAAGAATATTATCTGTATATTTTTAACAGATTATTGAAGAGAAACAATCATCACAACGATCTTAATAACTAATTTTGGATTACGAATCGTACAATGCTGATTTGTAAATACCCTTAATATCATATAACATCATTTAAGACTGCAGTGATACTTAAAGATGTAATTCTAATCTATGGAAAACAAAATACCTCACGACGAAATTGAAGTTTCATCCTTTTTTAACATAGAATCA
This sequence comes from Thelohanellus kitauei, assembly GCA_000827895.1. Taxonomy (NCBI): domain Eukaryota; kingdom Metazoa; phylum Cnidaria; class Myxozoa; order Bivalvulida; family Myxobolidae; genus Thelohanellus; species Thelohanellus kitauei. Next base: position 152,468 of record JWZT01003910.1, read on the forward strand.
AGCAGAAGTGGACGGAGAAATGAGGTGTCTCAGTTCTGAATCGCTAGTTGTAGTCAAAGTTCACACTGAGAGACTTAGTGATGTATACCGGTTGGATGAAATGAAAGATAGGTTTTTTACACTCTTTGTTCTTACTCTGCTTAAACCAAATCTTTTTGAGCGTAAATTTTGACCTGATTCAAGGTGTCGAAGCTGTTCGAAATATATTAATCAAGAAGGTCTGTGTGGTTTTATCTCAGGTTATTTATAGGGATCTTGGGCACTTCATCAGGGCGATCGTCATAGAATACCGTATAAATATAGTGACAATCGATGGGAGATCGTTCAAGCGGCGTAATTACTTTTGGTTATAAGAGTATTTTATTTGATCAGAATTTCCAATTATGCGAAATCGATACTTTTTGCCTTGGAGGCTTCAGGTATTTCTACAAGAAATTTGTGATATGTTTCTCAAAAAGAGGCATTAGATACTCTTTAAACAGAGTAACAAATGCTATCTTCAGGAATGTGTCGCTCAATTTTATCCAACCGATACAGCCAAAGTTTACACGAAAATTGCTTGCAGTCATGCTAATGTCATTGACAATTGGGTATGTGTAATTGTTTTAGATGATGTATGAACTACAAAATTTTCAACTTTCCAGATACTCACAAGGAAATACGCCGAAAGATATTAAGATCGTGTAAAAGTTGTTAAAAATGCAATAACAGATGAATTATTAGATCAACTTGTGTGTAAAATTCCAATGAAAGACATTGAGAAGATTGTACTCTTGTGGATATATTATCGCGGTACAAAGCACTTTAACCGCAATTCTTTTAAGACTTGAAACGACAACCATTTTTTAGTTTTAATACAAGCGGCAAGGCGATTCAGAAACTAAAATATTTTCAGGCTTTAAAGTGTTGTGTGGATGTTTCTTCACTTCCTCCTTTGACTGAAGTATCAGAAATACAATTACGATTATTTTAATGAAGCGATGAAAAATTTTTAAGGTGGACGATTTTCCAGAATTCAGAACGAATAATGTTTTATTTAAAACACATTTAAAAATTGTCATCATGAATTTTGATACTCGATAACTTGCGCTTTTGTCTGTCTGTATTTGATTAATTGGTCTCATTTGAGTATTCGAAAGGATTGTGAATTTATGTTTTTTAAGAAACTATTTGCAATCGATATCCGAGAGAAAGAATACATTTATAGAATATCAATGAATGGCCGATATTTGATCTTATAGTGTGAGTAAAAGAGGCACTGTCCCCATTCTTTTGAAGGTTAAATATTGTTTAAAAATTTTTGTCATTTCATTCTAGAATATCATTTAATGGCAATGTTAATTCCTATTAGTGTTAGAATATTCATTGACAAGTCAAGATATCTTTTGATCAAAAAAATGTATCGAGTTCTTAAAATCAGAGCTCAGTATGGCATTGGAAATATGTTCAGTTTGGGCCTAGTCTTATTTTAATGTAATATTTTGTTGTCCCAGGTAGGGTACCCATGTCAGCTTTCAAAAATACTCCACATTTTTACCTTTAAATCTGGTTATGCAGTCGAATTTTATGTATTCTATTAGCTAGTGGCAACCTACGAGAGCATATCGTTAATTATTAATCCTGTTGTATTTAAAGATTTAGAACAAACCATATCTTGCTGACCTTCGGCACGATAGTTTGATTAACAATGGCTGAAATCAAATTTTATAGATTAGTTCTAAATGAAATTTAGTTCACACGTTTTCTATGAATATACGGTTTCACAAATAACGTATGAGCAGTTAATGAATGGGGTTTTTTATGGTTAAATAAAAATTGCCGGATTTTCTCCGACTGAAGGAAAAAAAAATATATCGATCTATAAATCGATAAAATTACAGGTATAGAGTCGCTAATGTATCGTCTATTCAACTCTGAAGTGGAGGGTGTTCAAAACACGTCTATCACAACTTAGCAATCGATTTTTATCATATTCGGATTCAAAGGGTAGTTCTAATTAGAAATTATCTACATAAATATCATCAAACTTATTTTTCGTTACACCTAACGAGGACTAATACCATATTCTATGCCACTCATAGACGTTATTGAAAATATTTTAGCTGATTGGTTTAACCATTGTATGGTAGTTTGTAAGAAATATTGCCTTGAACATTTTAAGAGTTGAAAATATGGGTATGGTTATGGAGAGCCACAACGGAGAAACCGCTTCATAAGTCGTCCAAATAGAGGAGACACTAATACTAGGTCGAAGAAAGTACAACTGACTACACAACTTTGCAGACGACGAAAATATTTTTCGTGCAGTCATAGAAGAATTTTAAGGCATGAACTCGAATCAAAACTATGATCACAACAGTAATCATAGTAAACGAATTGAGGGACCCTAGATTTATGGATGGTAGAATGCACCAAAAACTCGATTGGACCTAAATCTCTGCAGGAGTGAAGCATGATAACGTAGAGCGAGGTGATTCTTAAGCACTCAATCTACTGAGAAGAAATACTATTTCAGAGGGTTCTGATATTTTCATAAATAAATGGTCCCATATCCCAGAATCGTGCCTGAAACAAACTTAATTCATGAAACTGTAAATCACAGCGAATGTTTCATATCTCCAGATTGTGTTTATACCCAAAATATTGAAAGGGTATGCCCAAAATTTTAAGACGTAATTTGAAGTTAGTGTGGAGCATCGAAGGATCTGTTTGAGTCACAGTCAAAGAGTTAATGTCGAGAAGCACTCATCAACACTCTAGTTATTATCTCCTCGTATTTTTTATCGACGAGGCGTCAGCGAAACATCCAATTAAATATTAGCCACAAATAAATAATATTTTATCCTATTTTTTACTAAATCTTTTAATATCATAACATTTTTAAATGTCATGCGCGCGAAGGTAGACACCATTGAATGGAATGTCTACGATGCATTGAGAGAGAAAATACCGATTCTTTAAAATATACGTGCGGTATTTTTTGATGAGAAGTAGGAGAAATAAAGAACCTTTCACTGTTTTCAATGATTCAGTAAAAGAAGTTGGTATTAAATTTATTGTTTTGTACAAATCTATCAATGTACCCATATATATAGTATCTATATTGACGTTTAACTGTCAATTTATGTCGAGCATGCCCACGTTGAACGTCAATTAGTTTAGTAGTACCGGTTCGACGAAATATCAAGACCTTTTAGGGTATTTAACAATCAAATCGGAATCATACAATTTTATCATAATGTTGAAAATTCATTAACCGAAAATGGGTTAAAGATATAAAATATTGCTTTTACGTTCAGAGCAAATGACAATTTATTAATTCACGAAATTTGATAGTAATATTCGTGGACGAGCTAATTATATTCGATCAGAAAATAAGAATAAATTTCACATCTGGCTCATTTTGATCGTGGTTTATTGTAAAAATATAATTAACAGAAAAATATTTTGAGGATTTCAATTGTTTAAAATTTGAGAGTTGAAAAATAAATAATTTTCATTTTTCCGGTTTTGAATGGTCTGATTAAAAAGTAAACAGCTTTACACACATGTTCAGAGAAGTTATATTTGTATTTACTTAAATTGAAAAATCCACGATCCAAGCATACGAATATGCAAGCCGATGTATAGTAGCAAATAAATGTTGAAAAACACCCATGTTTCATGATCGAGATGGATTCTTAGGAGGGGTTTATATAGAGAACTTTCTCAATTTGTTTCAACGAATTACGTGAATCGATGTACTGACGATATGAGATCATTCATATGATCATTCATGGAGATAACATGCGGTAAGAGCAGTTGTAGTGTCCCCCAACCAAATTAAAGTTCAGGTAAAAACCTGAAGGTAGTTTTCAAGAAAATTATTTTGAGAAATGATTAAGGAATTAGTTCGTTTGTCTCACCAAAAACAATTCTAAATTTTAGAAGACAATCCGACCTATTAGACAAATTTGATTTGTTATTAAAAGGAAAGAGAGTAAATCGAATCATTCAGTAAAATGTTAACTTGTGATTAATCTACGTTCAATAATGACATGTGTTTAAATCATAGAAACGAACAGCGACGGTTTATTACATGTATTTTATGAAACCAAGAAGCTAAGACCAGCAAAACCCATAACGTCTTATTGATTAATTAAGGATTAAGCATCATACCATTCTTTTGTATAAATACATGCCACTTCATATCGCATCGTTCGAGGTATAGTGATACAGATAATAACGAATTCGAATCTATGGAAAACGTAATATCGCACGACGAAATTGAGAAGTTTCATTTATTTTTTACATAGAGTAAAGCAAAGATTGACCGAACAAGGAGGTATCTCATTTCTAAATCTCCAGTTATAATCGGAATTCCGTCAGAGAGACTGAGGGATGTCTATGGCTTGGATGAGATGAAAGATAAATTTTTCACACTCATTGTTCTTCCTCTTCTTCAACCAAATCTTTTCGAGGGTAATTATGATACGGATTAAGGCGTCGAACGTGTTCGGAATATACTAATAAAACAGGTTTAACTGTGGTTTAATTTAAGCCTATTGATAGGGGTCTTAGCCACTTCATTAGGGCGTTCGCTGGGGAATACTGTCTAAATCTAGTAACAATCGATGGAAGATGGTTCAAGAACCGACTTAGTGATTGCATAAGACAGTAATTTCTTTTTTAATCAGAATTTCAAGTGATTTAAAATATATCCTGGTTGCCTTAAAACCCTCCATTCTTTTTATAAGGAACATGTGTGACATGAAAAAATTTGAGGTAATATCAAAGTTTAAACAGCCTAACTTCTGCTATCTTCAGGAATCTGTTGATCTTCATTGTCAAATCAACACAGAATCGGTTTACACCATAATGGCCTGCAGTCATGCTAATTACATTAGCAATAGGTGTGAATGATTATTTTAGATGATGTATTGGATATAAATTTTTAAACTTTCCAGATACGAACAAGGATATTCGCAGGAAGATATTCGAAGATCATGCCAAAGATGTCGAAAAAAACATAACACATGAATTATTTGATCAACTTGTGTGTGAAATCCCGATGAAAGACTTTGAGAAAATTCTTTCTTTGTGTTTATATGCTCGAGGTTCGAATCACTTCAATCGCAATTCTTATAAGACATCACATGAATATCAGTATTTTTGTTTTTAAAAAAAGCCACAACCACGATTCAGCAACTAAGTCATTTGAAGGCCTCAAAAATGCTTTGAAGTGTAGCGTGAATGTTTGTTCGCTTCCTCCTTTGAATGACGTATTAACAATATAATTTAGTATGATATTAAAGAGGCGATGAAAATTTATTCTTCAGGAGAATTATCAAAGATTAAGGACTAACAAACTTTATTTTATTCACAATACATTTTTCAGATTTGATCTTTAATTTTTTAAAATCGATTATGTTCATTTTTCTGAAAATATTTGATAAATTGTTAATCATTGATTCTTCGAAAGGGTAGTAAAATTATGTTAATAGATATGGTTTTATGTAATCGATATTCGTAATTATCGATTACATTGAGGGAGTTCTGAAAAATGGTATGTAATGTAGTAATTGGCGATTGCTGACCGCGCATGAGATTAAAAATGTCGTTGATGAAATTTTCAAAATTCTATTTTTTGATTGTGTGTATTCAATTTATTTGGTTTACAGCCCTATGGCGTTTATTTAATTATATTTTTTTACGATGTTTGAAATATTCCGTACGAACAAAAGTCATTTTTGGCGCCAATTTTCAAAACTTAACACCTGAAATTTATAAAATGATGTTATGTCACAAAGAGAATCTCCAATAAATTAAATATGTCGAATTTTTTTTAATTTTATTGAACGTTACATAAAGAATTATTTAGTTATTGATACAAATATCTTCAATTTATTTATGTTTTCAGGTAAAATAAACCTCTAAAATATCAGTTATTCATATCTACCATGGTCTATTAGTTTTAAAACCATTAAAATATACATTAATATTAATATTATTATTATTTCGATAA